>VZTS01015186.1:75475-119032 GCA_013400795.1 Pluvianellus socialis
TTTTTTTTTAACATGCTCTCTTGTTTCTGCTGTCAGAGCCCTGTTTGGATAGATTGTGACTAAATGTGCCTGGAGTGTCAGGGACCCAGTCAGATGCAGGAGCTGAAGCTTGGCTTCTACAGAAGGAGGCAGGCAGGTGGGCAGGTGGATTTAGCAACAACAGCCTGGAAAAGAAGGGCAGGGGGTGCTGGCAGCCACTGGGCTTGCACTGATAATTCAGGAAACACCAAGCTCAATAGCAGGCACTGTTTGGAGGGCAGAGGTGATCTGCAAGAGGAGTCTGTCCTGGGGAGGTTTTGACTGAGGAGAGGTAGTAAGAGAGACGTCTGGGCTAACTGGGAGGATCTGGAGTAGGTCGATATTTACACTGGGACAGTTAAGTGAGAGCACGTTACTCACAGCAGTGTGTTTTTGAGGATGTTAAGTCTTTCCTGTAATACAAAGAGTTTGTGGTCAGTTTTAAGTTAAGTTAGCTTCCGTGACTAAGTCCAGCTGTGGGGTGAAAGAGAGTGAAAGACAGAGTTACTGAGGTGGGAGTGAAGGATTAAGCAGGAATGAGTTTGAGAAAGTAAGGGGAAAGTTTGAAGAGATGAAGAGTGATTCTGGGGCAGCATCTGTGAAAGCGGGCAACTGTGTTACCTAGGAAAGAAGGGTCAGTGAAATGAAAACTTTTTTCCAGAAGGGAAATAGCGGAAAGCCAGATGTATGAGGCCTTCTGCCCTAGAAGACTGTGTCACTGCAAGAGTGATAATCTCTAATTGGAAGAGTTTCTAATCTAACTTCTATTCCACCCAGTTAGTTTGGAGGTCCCTGTAAAATATTTCCTTTGTTCTCCGTATCTCAGTAATGACAAGAGACTGCCAGTGAAAAGGACCTTGCCATGGGGATGAATTGACTCTGCTTTTTCAAGACCACTTTTAGTGACAAGACTTTGTCAGGAGCCAAACCTAAATTAAAATATCTAGCAATGATACAAGTGAGAAAGCAAATCTCCTTGCTTACTCAGTTGACCTATTGACTCCATCGTGATCTGCCCAGCCCACTCTTTCATTCTTCTGTCAGGACCTCATTACTTTCTAATTTAATCCAGTCTACTACTCCTTGAGCTGAACTTTTCCATAAGGGAACTAGACAAGATCAATGACTGAGTACATTGTCTTGATTTGTTCTGGTTTCATCTGGGAAAGAGTTAATTTTCTTTCTAGTGATTGCTCTGAAAGGGCTGTCAGTAATGCATATTGTTTTAGTTGTTGCTAAGCAATGTTTATACTTTTCAGGGACTCTTTTCAGCTTCCCATAGAATCTGAGAAGGAGCATAGACAGAACAGAATGGCAAATGGAATATTCTGTACCATAGAAGTCATGACGAGTATATAAATGGGAGTTGGCCAGGGAGGGGGAAATCCATGATCACTGCTCAGGAGGGTGCCAATTAACATAGGGTGGTGACAGTGACTGGNTTATCTCGACCCACAAGATTTTTCTTTCCTTTTACCCTCCTTTTCTCCCTCTTCTCTCTACCTTTCTGGGGGGAAGGGGAGAACTGCATGAATGGCTATGTGGTCCTAGCTGCTGGGTATGGTTAAACCACAACATGGTTTTAGGGTTCAACAAAAATCTTAATTCAAACAGTTGTAATCTATATGCTTAGATCACAGTTCCTAAGCATCTGCCATCTAGGACTATGTTTAGGTCTACCATCCTTGATTTTTTAGTACCAGAAGACTGTTTACTCAGATGTTTTTCTTATTTCAGTTTACAAATCAAATTATGAGATACTGTTTTGAACAGTCATCCATTTTCATTTTTGCATAGCTTACAACTTCTTCATGATGACCCTGGTGCCTGTCAATGAGACAGGAAGACTGCTTTTGTCAAATCACGTTTCAGATCTGTCCTAGATTACTGACAACTGGTGGAGATCTTGTTAGTGCTTTTTTTCCCCATGATAAATTTTAAGTTACAATTGTTTTTATAGTAGACAAATACATAAGTAATTAAAACCACCACTTAAGCTATTATCAATTCCTGCTTTTAACTGTGTGTGTAGAAACTACAGGATCCTTGCTATGTTTCTTCTGCTGACTAATGGATGATACAGTTTCCATGAGCTGCCAGTCAGGTTCCTTTTAGAAAAAAATAAGACAGAATTGGAGTTTTCCTCCTGTGACATCAAAGTAATTAAAGAAGCTTTTAAAATGTATAAATGAATTCTACTGCTTTGATTCTTCTTGCTTCAAATCTAAGTTATATCTTAGAATATTTGGGCTTTTTCGTAGAATCATAAAATCACAGAATGTTAGGGGCTGGGAGGGACCTCTGGAGATCATCTAGTCCCACCCCCCTGCCAGACGAGGTCCAGCTACAGCAGGTTGCACAGGATGGTGTCCAGGCGCGTTTGGAATGTCTCCAGTCAGAGACTCCACCATCTTTCTGGGCAGCCTGTTTTCGTGCTCTGCCACCCTCAAAGGAAAGAAGTTCCTCCTCATGTTTAGATGGAACTTCCTATGTTCAAGTTTGTGCCCGTTACCTCTTGTCCTGCCACTGGGCACCACTGAAAAAGACTAGCCCCCTCCTCCTGGCACCCTCCCTTTAAGAATTTATAAGTTTTGAAGAGAGCCCCCCTCAGTATTCTCTTCTCCAGAGTAAAAGGACCCAACTCCCTCAGCCTTTCCTCGTTAAGAAAGATGTTCCAGTCTGCTGATCATCTTTGTAGCCCTTTGCTGTACCCTCTCCAGCAGTTCCCTGCACTTCTTGAGCTGGGGAGCCCAGAACTGGACACAGTACTTGAGTTGTGGCCTCACCAGGGCCAGAGTAGAGGGGGAGGATGACCTCCCTCGACCTGCTTTCCACACTCTTGATGCACCCCAGGATGCCCTTGGCCTTGTTGGCCACAAGGGCACATTGCTGGCTCATGGTCATCCTGTTGTCCACCAGGACTCCCAGGTCCTTCTCTGCACGGCTGCTTTCCAGCAGGTCAGCCCCTGACCTGTACTGGTGCATTGGGTTATTCCTCTCCAAGTGCAGGACCCTACACATTTTTAATTCATTGTAATCCACAAAAAATAGTATGGCCTCTTCCTAAGGAACAGAGGAAATAATCTGATAAATAGTAACAACATTACAGTAAGCAAACAATATTATCCATGCATAAACTGTTGTAGGAATGAAGAATCTTATTCCCCAGTTTCAAAATCTGTCCTGGACTTACTTACTGATGTTCATTACATTACAGCACCTTCATGTACCTGTTTCTCCATTGTAAAAATGCATCTGCTATGAAGTGTTTTGATATCTAAGTTCATGAACGTCACACATTTCATATCACTATTCTTATTTGAAACAATTTTTTAACTGTGAGGAATTTATATTGGGTGAATTGTTCTCATTGATAAATAGTGAGCTTTCTGATACTTTCTGAATGACTTCTCAGATATGTGGACATTACAATGTCTGAAAAAATGAAGATCAGAAGTCCTTATTATTTGTAGCCTTAAAAATCCACAAAACCCCACAAGTTCTGAACATGGTTGAATATCTTTCTGTAGTGTTTCTCTGATTGGCTTTCAGTTCATTGCTAGAACTGCATCAGGGTCTTGATCAGAAAGGAAAAATACATTTTGGAGGTATGAATACTGCTGTTTGCGGTACACTATACATGCCTGAATACCAGATCCAGTTCATACTTTAACTTCATTTCAGTTTTGCCCGCTGAAATAATAACCTGCTTTAACAGTTTTGACCTAACTTTTTAATATTTTGAAGAATTAGAGTCTTATTCTGGATCTGACATTTGAAATTTAGACCAATTTTGCTTTGACTTTGAATGTAGATCAAATTAAATAATTTACAACTTTAAATTACATTCAAGCAGCACTTCATTGCCACCTATTTTCTTTAATCCAACCCTAACAATCTGTTGCTTAAGGAACCTCCCTATTGTTCCAATCTTGCAGCGAAAACAGAGGGAAGTATGTAAACATTCATCTAATCAAGTCCTGTCCAGCTCCCTTTTTTTTTCTGCCTTGTTAAGCCTCCTGTATTTTACCTTGGTTCAAATATTGTGCAAACATAATTTGACCTTTCTATCACTGTCTTGTGAAAACCTATCTGAAAATGAATGTACACAGCACTAAATATACGGATCTGGTGGAATTTCAGCTAGCAAGACTGTTATGATTAAAAAAATGGAAAAAAAAGTAGAAAAGGCAATACTAAAGCATTAAAATATGCTAAGTGGACATATAAATGCATAACATTTTAGATCACCTATTCTCCATCTCAGCTGCTACTGAATGGTAGAAACATCCAGTAACACTGATATTTTTTTCTGTGGCACCTTCTTGAAAAGTTAAAATTTTGCTCCGTAAAATGCCAAAAAAACATTTTTAGGTTTGTGAAGTCAAATTCTTCAGCTGACTGTCTTCCTCAGCCAAAGCTCATCAGGTTCTGCTTTGCCTACTGTGGCAAATGGGCTTTTCCTACAGAGTGCAATGCAGGAATGGTGGCTGTTTTGCTTCCAACAGAGATTACAGACAAAGTGATCATGACAGTGGCCTTGTTTGCCCAGTGCTCAGCAGTTAGCATCCTTATTCCAGTGTGAGTTGAATTTCTTCTCTTAGCTGGTGGGATCAAGCTCCAACCTCCCATAAAGACACCTCCCTTCCAGGACATAGGGTGCTGGAGGCTGTTGTGGTTTTTTTTTTAATATTTTGAAGGAAAGAAAAACAAACATTGAAATAGTCTTCAACTTCTCTTTAATGTTGATATATGCTGAAGTCCATTCCCATTTCACACCAGAACTCTCAGAACTGACTGAAGCTCTTTAAGATAAATGTTAACAAGTGAATGAACGACAATCTGAAAACATGTTGGAGTTTAAAGAGGGTAAGGTTTGTCCCTTTTAAACTCTTGAATTCATAATCCTGTAGAGTAAGTCCGTATTGGTAACAACAACTATCTTCCCTTGATCATGTATTAGCAAACAAGTATTAACTAGCATAGTAACTTTTTGATGTAAACAGAGCCATTCACACGTACTTCAAATGTCCTTGGAGATACTCAGAACTCAGCTGGACAAGGCACAGAGCAACATGATTTCACTTTGAAGTTTGCCCTGCCAAAGGGATTGGGCTTTTTGGCCTCGAGAGGTCTCTTCCAAACTAGATTATTCTATGATTTTATAACTGCTAACGTGCATGAAAACTACAATTGCTCTTTCCGCACACAGGTTTTACACAGTGCCCATGGAGTTATTTCTGATTGATGAGCACTTAGCTATGAAACTGAGCAATCTGGCTTCAGATTCAGAACATCTACTTCTCTGTATGAACTTTAGCCTGTCCAGTTTGGGAGCTAAGCTAAAACTGGTACGGGACACTCAAAGGCCATGCAGAAAAGCAGCATCTCTTCAGGATGGTAACTGTCCCCAGGGATAGCCCAAAGTTGAACTGGCAAATGGATAAAGTGATGTAGGGTACACTTAGTTCAGCCTAAATGCAGGCAGGCCCTCCTGGGGAGACTTGTTTTGTCCCTCTCAGCCTATATGTTCCTGCTGCCCTCCTGCCATCAGACAAGGCAATTGTGCAAGCAGAGGGGGTCGGATCCATTTGCGCTCTTAATTCAGTCCCCAGTGAAAGGTGGTTAAGTAGCAATATGCTAGGGTTAGCAATATGTTAAATCAGCCTAGTCATCTTTAGCATTAACGTCTTTTTCCTTGAACATGTCAATTTCTGGTTTTGATCGCAATGTGTGTGCAAACTCTTAATTCCATTGTTCTCCTATAAACATAATATACATTACTTTAAAGAGTAAATCATATAGCTAGGAGTTTATTGGGCGGCCTAAAGGACATTTTCAGCATCTACTTGCAAGACAAGTGCAATCCGTATAGCACATTTACTTTGCTGAGTTACGTGGCAGCCCTAAGGATGGATCAGGATACGTTTTCAACTCTCAAGTATCTTACATAGCATATCCTACTATTTTTTCTCATCCCTCAGTGGGTGTTGCAACTCAGTGCAGGAGACAGGAAGGAAGATAAGAGCTCAAGGTCTTCATTTCCTGCTTCTTTTACCAAGGTTGTATCTTGAGATGCAAGGCTAACAGAACACAGCTTCTCAATGTGCCATGCTGCTGGTGATCGAAAGAGCAATCACAAAGACTGTCTTTGAGGCAGTCCCTTATATTGCTGGACTTTCCCAGCCTGGTTGTCTAGTCATCCTTGAAAAGGGTGGGCCTATTCTTTCCTTCCTCCCCAGGAACTGTTTCAGGATTTAGACCAACCCACAGGCTCAGCAATGTTCATTTTCAGAGTGTATCTTAGGTGGAGTCATGCAGTGAGAATCACTCTCTTAATTAGCAGATAAACTCTAGGAACATGTCCTTACCTGACTCAGAGTATCAACTCCCAGAGAAGTGATAATGAGATATGAAGTAGTCTTCTTGCAGGGTTCCTCTGTATAATTCACCAAATTTCTCCAAGTTGCCCCAAATTATAGATTAAATGAGGAAAGACTGTACAAATTGACTGTCTGCAAAAAGTTTAAAAAAACTGCAAGCCTAATAAGTTTCCACAAGAGCTGTGGTGGGAAAAAAAAGTCATCATATTTTATTCTACCACTTCACCTAACACTGAAATCTCAGTGTGGCAGCTTTTCCATCTTTAGCATGCATATATTTTGGTGCACATTGTAATAAACACATGGGGCCATGATATTGTCAGAAGTTTTTCCACTCCAATGATATAAAGTTTAAGTCTTCCAAGTCCTACACCCTGCAGACCTCAAATTAGTCTCAAATGGCTTGGCATGCTCTAATACTGCACTTGTATGTTTGTGAAGGCTCAGTGAACTGGTTATTACTTACGCGTGGTTAATATCAGTGTAGTCAGAATTGACATGTTTCAAACAAATCGTGGTCTGAGCAACTATTGATGTTTTTTTGCACCCAGTGTTCAGGGAGTTCTTCAGCAGGAAGATTGATTTTATTTTTGACATTGTTATAGTATAATAAGGGGCATTTGCATTTTTAATTTTTTTTTTCTACCCTTGCTTTTGGTTCTTTTAGGCCCGGGGGGTTGGTAGGCTAGTTGTTTACCTTAGCTCTGGTCATTCTGAATGCCTATTCTTCCTCTTATCTCTCCAGAGGTATCCTCTCCATCTGTTCAGTAAGCACTAACAATTTTCAGTCTTATCTTTTAAGACCATCTTCAGGACCATTTTGCAAATGTTTTCTGAAAAGGACTTGGCACTTAGAAAGTCCAGCTGCAAAACCATTTAACTGAGATTTCAGGGGAGAACATAGAGAAATTAACATAAGTACTGTTGCCTTTTTTTTTTTTCTTTATGTAGAATTCTCCTTGGTATTTTCACTGAGCTTTAATCCCCTTCCTCTATGAAAAAGCAAAAATTTCAGAAAGGCTGGGAGATGAAGGGCAAGGCTAAGTCTGTAATTTCAAGTGCAGTTTTCTGAATTTAGTCCCCCCATAGGTATGTAAACTGAACACTATTAAATGATCTTTGATATGAGTATCTGTACAAGCAGCAGATGTAATATATAATAAAGGTGAATGAACACAATTCATCTCCATTCCTTCTTCCTCATTTTCAAATGGAACCCTGAAATTAGATTGACTACTGTGACATTGACTACTTATTTAGCTTTCTGAAAATACCTTCAAGCAGGCTTAGCACACCAACATAATGTAAGTTTACTCTATAAGGCTATTAATATACTGTAATTAACAGTGTAATCAATCATCTGACTTATTGCTGGGTGTCTCACATATTTTGACTTGTCTGAAGGAAGGAGACTGTAACAGTAAAGGGCACTGTGTTATCCAGTTCACCATCTTTCCAGCGACAGGTTCCATAAATTGTAGGAAATAAGAGAAAGAAACAAGAGCTGATCAAAATTCCCCCAAATCTTATGAGAATTATGCCATTTCCAAGTGCGTCTGTATCATGAATTAGGGTGAAGAAAATCTAAAATTGCCTTGTAAAGGAGTTACATGTCAGTTTAGATAAATTTCTAAAAAGGTTACTCACCAAAGTCCCTAAAAAAAAGCGGTAATGGGAAAAAAGAATTCCATATGGATAAAGCTTATTAAAATAAAGTCAGAGTAGAACTATATGGTCAGCTTTAAGTGGAATGAGACCACCACTGAAGTCCCACAGGGATCTCTGCTTGGGCCTGTGCAGTTCAAGAAAGCAATAAACAATTAGAAAAAAGGGGTGGGTGATTGGTGAAGAGGCAAAGTTCTCTGACAATACTGTTATTCAGGACAATAACAGCAAAATTTAACTTCAGAGTATTTCACAAGCACATCCTGATATTGGGTGACTAGACAATACAATAGCAAATTATATTTAATGCATCTAAATATAAAGGAATGCCCATAGGAAAAAAATCCTGTTCTGTTGCAAAGTGATGGGCTCTGAGCTGACTGTTATTAAAGAATTTAATCTTAGGCCTAAACCGGGAAACTTCGTAAGAATATCAGCTCAGGACCTGGTCCTGGTCAAAAAGTTGAACTGAAAACTGCAAGGTAATTGGGAAAGCAGGGGCAGCAGAAGAGGGAGATGCTGTTTGAATTCGTCTGGGGCACTGAGCAGGACAGCCAGAGGGAAAGCAGCAGCTGACCGCAAGGAATCCCACACCCTGCCAGCCACCTGACATTCTTCAGAAATCTCATTTGTCTTCAGCCACCGACATTTGTAAACAACTTGTGACATTCAGGAGAAGAATCACAAGAGTTAAAATCTTGGTTTTTCACATTCACACAAATGAGTGAAGATTTATACTGATTGGAAAAGAGTCATACTGAGAAGTAAACAAGCAAACCACTCCTCCATTAAACATTTAATGAGGGCAATGCAATTTAAGAGTGAGAACTGCCGTAATTTTGAAACACATCCTTTTTCTTGGGAACACTTGTAATGAGATACAGAAGCCAAAATGACTAAGTTGCTTATGTACAGAGACATTATGTGTTCAAATAATTGTAAGGACAATTAATTGTTTAATAAAAACCCTAAAATTCTTCAAGTTTAGAATATTGCTGATGCAAATCAGTCTACAAGATTTGGCCTGAAAGTTGCTATCTTTTATAACTGTGATCCAGAGCCATGTACTGGACTATTTGAAAAGTTTGTGGGTTGTTTTGTTTTTTTTTTTTTAGTGTGAGCAATTGGACTTTATGGATTAGTGAAGAAAGATCTAACAAGGTTTTTCTACCACATATTAAATTTTCAATAGCATAAAGCACACTGGGATAATCTGGCATAATGGGGAATTTGAGCCAAAGGAAACTGCATCTCACAAAGCTAATAAAAAAGAAGAATGAACAAAATATTACAAAATATAACATCGCTGATAAAATACCCATTAGACTTATTGTAGCGGTTATCTATTTTCCCGTTGAAGGAGTTAAATCTCTTTACTGAAATGCTGATGTCCTGTCTGATGAACTGTAAAAGCAGTGGATTTGGATCTTATTTTATAGATAAAAGGTAGGTGCCATCACATTTGCACCTATTCTGCACAGGCCTGTTATGCTTGGTACCATGAACTAATTGATCTCTAACACATCTCTGACAGAAACAGATTTAACAATCTGCTATATCTGTTATTTATTTACAAAGCTCTTACTGCTACTTTTATATGATTCTGTGTAAAATTTATACAATAACTCCTTCAGTGAGACATAACAAAACTTTAGCAAGAGTGAAGCAACACCCAGGGGTACTCTTGCAATCTTTAAAGTCTTTCTGTGGTAACAGAATGGGGAATGCATAAGAGTATTATTATATACAGGTATAAACTAAGGAGGAATGGGTTTTGCTGTCCCATTACTTTGGAGGAGGGCAGGAATTAAACATCATGGCATTAGGTGGTGGTGAAAGTTCTTGACTTTCTCATAGAAACCTTTTTGCCAGGCCATGGTCTGGAGTTTAGGGCAATAACGTAAAAAGAAGAAAACCTGAGTACAGAAGGAGAAACTAAGGATTCAGTTAAAGCATGCAGTGGAGAGATCGCAGAGAAGGTCAAGCTAGTGAGCATCTCAGTTATAAAGTCTGCTTTTGGGCCTGGACGGGTATCTTTAAATATTGCTGTGTCACACCATGGAGATACCAGGCACAGGTGTTTTCAGAGTGTGTCCTGTTGCTGCTTCTTTAGTGAATTTGGTCTCCAATCTAAAGATACAGTCCTCTGTGTTGACTGTAAGCCGGTCAGGTCTGTCATGGTCCTGTCCTCGAACTCTTTCAACTGATCTCCAACTCTGCCACCAGCTAAGCGTCCTCTTCAACTGGAGCTCATCTGACTCCATGTTGCACTGGGCTTGGGAGGAAAAGGGAAAAAGCACCGAACTGAACAGAAATCCAGAGTGTTTTGGTTTGGGTTTTTTTTAATCTTTTTGAATACAGTGAAACCATAGTGCTTTTCCGATCAAGCACCTTGTCAACAAAATGGAGGAGAAATAAAAGGTGGATCATGGGGAAAATCATTGTGGTGTAGGTCTACAACAGCTTTGTCTTAGATTGGTTTACATTACAAGGAAGATTTATCCTTCACCTCTTACAGCTCAGGATGTGCCTGTGGTAACACAGTAGTTTGGATAAGGATTTCATTTGCCTTGTCCCCATTGACTGTGCTTTGATTTGTATTACAGTGAAGTATTCATGCCCCAACTGTATGCAGTTTAACTGAAATTTAGTGATAGTTACATTCCTAATGCTCTGCATCCGTGGAAGAACAGTTAGCCCACATAAATGGACTAGGCCTAGTCTGAAATCCTCCCACTGAACAAAACCAGCAATACCCTCCCCTCTGCATGCCATGAGCATTAGTTCTTCAGCAGCAACTCTTCGGCTTTGCAGGTCTGCTCCTGTTGTACTGTGTCGTGTGCTACCAGTGTGGACATAGCTTCATTGGGTCTTCATCCCGAAGTGAGGGTAAACTTGGAGTGGACTGAGGAGATTTTTATTTCTGGTTTCAGTCATCAGCCCTCTGGAGTGGACCAGTGCTCTGAGGAAGAACTATTCCACACCAAGGGCCAGTAATTTCAGTGTCCCAAAACAGGAAAGCCCGATTTAGATACTTACTCTTACCTTAACATACAAATAAGGCACTTTGTTGCGACATTAAGCAGAAATTGATCAGCGGTCTTGGAAAAGGTCAATTATTAGAGGACCCAGATTGCCTGGCACTGTTGTGCTTCCTGGCTTTGTGCCAAAGCATGTAACACGCTAGCATCAATACCTGCCCAACACTGGTTGCCCTCAAAATTCCAAAGATGTGAAGGTTTCTAGAGTAGCAGGAAGCTATTATTACGTGGCCCACACAAATGTTTAGTGAAGTTATGAGCCAGGCCATCTAAAACAATAATGCTGAATTTATGGATTGTGAGACTAAAAGCGTTATTCTTTCAGTTGGATTTTGGCGTTCTTTTTCGTTATTCTTGATGTATGTTAAACTCAAAAAAGAAACAATTAAGAAGAAGAAGAAAATGTAAAATTCTTATATATTCACATGGTTCTAGCACCCAGTTTTCAAATTATTGTGAGGTTTCTGACCAAACCCCAGGATCTGGCTGCACTGCATTAAAAGAAGAAAGGCAAGTGCTTAGGACAAATAAAAATGCTCACAGATAACTTTGTAAAAGAGTATATAACAGTGAGCAGTTATCATAGCTGTAGCAATTAATTATTCCCCCCCCCCCCCCCCCCCCCCCCCCCCCNATAGCTGCTCTCTCTGAATAATCGGCCTTATTTATTCAAAACTTTTTTTTTTTCTGAGTTTATCTTATCTATATCTTTCACCATCTTGGACATTACTGCAACATACAGATATTCGAAAGCAGGACTATCATTATCTGTCTTCCAGTAGCAAATATGTGCTAACTTTTCTGTTTAACAATTTCTTACTCTCCAGCTTAGTAAGGTATGATTGTAGGCACATACATAGCACCTGAGACTAATGAGTTTACTGGGTACTAACCAGAAGAACAGTAATTCAAAGCAAATGTTAACTGACACTGATTATATTGTTCTAACAGTGTGATGTGAAAAGCACCTGATCATTTAGATGCATATCCATATCCTCAGATGTGCTCTTAGATGTTTAAAGTCTAGTGTTCTAAAAGCTTGCCTTAAATCACACAGAGATTGTAACAAAGGAGGAAAAAGATTATGTTTATTCTTTATGTTGTAAGGGAGCACCACTGAATTTACATAATTTTTGTATCCGCTCTCCTTCCTCTCTCCTCGGAAAAGAAGCAAATTTTTATTCCTACCCCATGGTCTGTTTTGGTTGCCTGTACTGTCACCAAGTATTTGCTTTGCCTGCAAACACACCATACTTTGGTCTCAGTCAGTTTTTAGGCTATTTTTCCAACATAAACACTTAGGCTGTGACCTTTTGTTGTACTCCATGTTTTGTTTATTGACTCATTTGCACTTAAAATTTGTTCTTGGAGAGAATTTTTTCTCAGTATATCAGTTCAAAACTGCTCCTAGTCGGATTAACTAGTGCAGTAATTAGTATGTGTGTTTGGAGGTAAGTATTCAGGATTTTTGGGTTTTGTTGCCACAAGTTCACTGACTAAATTAGTACAAATCAGAGAGTTTCCCAGGGTTTCTTTTTTTTTTTCCCTGTTTATCCATTTCTTAGTGTGTGTATATATAAATGATTTTTATCTCTTCCTCTCAATGATCCCATATAGGTGTAAATTGTTACAAAAGGATGATAGAGTATGCCTCTATTAAGACATGGAGCACTGATTAGCAAAAGAGAGAACAGACTGAATGATTCAGCAAAAGATGTGATATTTCTGGTGCTTCCCCATTGTCCTACCAAAGGTCTTCATCCCACCTAATTGCTCAGAGAAGACCTGCCTCATTTTCCCAGCAGTACAATACTAGAGTGGGCATTAGACAGCTGCCCAGAGGTAATGTCTGTAACTCTGTCTGCAGAGAAACATCTTTAAAAACAAGACTATTTAGTGTTGTGAAATATTTCTAAGAGACTTTGTTTTTCTGAAGTTTTCCTTTTTTACATGAATCACTGGAGACCAAACAGATTAGAGAAGAGAGAGCCTTTTCATGTCTGGACAACTCTTCAAAGAGGTGGATGGGAATTTAGCCACATGATGGCTTCCATTGAAGGAAGATGTACAATTAGATCTATGTATTATTTAACCAGTCTCTTTTGACCTTTTTCAGTCTGTGAAGCTGTAAACATTTTCTGTGGAAGATATGGTCTCCTTAGGAATTTCATGAACATGGATAGTTCCATGCATATATGAACATGTCTTTCGTAATCAACTTTCACATTTGCATTAGAAACAGTATGTTTCCATTCAGTATGTTAGCCATCTACAGGCCTTTCTCCAGAGGGATTTCATGCACCTTTTCTCTGTATCATAATTCCATGCAGCTCACAAGCATAAGATTGAAAAAATGTCTTGCTAATTTAGCTCTAGATGTCAGTTTTCTCTAGCATTAAACAGGTATGAGTTATAAGCAATACAGAACTTCTGTCCTTTCTACATAGCTCAAGATTTGTGTAGGAGAAGAACCTGTAGGTCCTTATCCAAAATCTAATGAAACATCTGGGATCTTTTCCATCAAGGAAAACTTTCTCAGTCCTTGTGCTAACACTGAATAAAGAAAATTCTTTTCTTCACCTAGATTTGCTTTTCTTGAATGTATTTTCTCTCATCTGTCTGCACTTTCTACCGCTGTAATGACTGTACCTTCTGTGCTCATAATGACAATTAGACTTCATGGAAGTCTTTCAGACACAGATGGAGTCCTCTCACTAGTCAAGAAGAGCTTTAATGTCTAGACAGGACTGAAGAGAAATTTTGCGTCTTGAATGACTCCATTAGGCACCCCTCCTGATTAATCAGCCCTTGAGGTACCTTAACACATCATGGCTTCCCAGCGGAGAAGAGATTTCAGAGGTACTTGTTCCATCACAGACTACTGCAGCCTTGTCTGTCACATCTCCCATCTTCTGTTGTGCCTGTAAGGGCTGGCATAACCCAGAGCTGGGCTGATCTTGTGGTTGGCAAACTGCATTGAGAGTCTTCTTCATTGACAGCAGCCATAGCTACTGTACATAATTTTCTTTGCTTACTCTCATTAGAATAACTTACCTAGTTGGAAGTACAGAGGGAATGAATTTAGGTCATTCTGAATATAATTACCCAGACTGGCATTTGGCCAGGACATGGGAGTTTGCAACACTGAACTTGAGAAAAATGTTAGTGATGTTAATATATGTCCTTTCACTGTTATAAAGAAGTTGCTGTTTCTGTAGTGACTGCTGCAGGTGATGGCACATCTGACACTCCCCTTATGGTGCATTACAGCTTTATTTGTATTTCTACATTGCTGGGGAGAAGATGGGTCAAGCTGGTTTTTTATCACTGATGGAAGAAGTTTAAATTGTGGATGAGCTATGGTTAAAGAAATTTGTGTATTAGAATGTTTTCAAAAGCTAAGATTTGGAAGTCCTTGATTCTGTTTGCCATCAGAAGCTCCCTGCATGATTGTAGGCAAAGCACATTCAAACCTGAAGATGTAGATTTCACACAAGAGCCAGGCACTTAAAAGCGAGGTGGTGTGCCGTGGAGCTGTTGCAGTGCTGAAGCACATTTTGTAGACTTGAACCTCAGTCTCTCTGTTCCTTAGTATCTGCTGCTTGCAAAATGTAAGTAGCAGTCCTTCCCTACCAAGGAAGTGTGGTAAGAGTAAGTGCCACAGGGCAGATGAGGTACTGCGTTGTCTGTATTAATACTGCGTTTAAGACGGATAATGACAATGGTTCACAAAGAAAATATGTTTAATTTTATGGACATTTCTTAATAACAGTTAAATATGTTCCGTTCTTTCTGGTAGCTGATCCCTATACAGGATGAAATGGATCCCAGAAAACACGGTGGCATCCATCACATTTGACTCAGCTGACAATGTGAGTTGTTCTGTCTAAAGTGTACAATATGTATGTAGCCAGGGAAGCGGCGAGCACCTCCAGAAGGCAGCTCATACCACCCTATAATGGATGTCTGAGCCACAGAGGGCTGAGGACAAGCCCTTTTGAGGAGCTGTTCTCTTTTCGCAGGCTAGTGAAGAGGGTCTCTGGATGGCCAGCTCAGCCAAGGCACCCATCTGTTTCACAGCTAAGTAAGATTAAATGAATCCCACTGTGGCCTCCCTCCAGGTGACAGAAGACCATTGAGGAAGTTCAAGAGTTTAATCTCTCCTCATGATCCGTGAGATATAATGATATTAAAATCTAGGTCCATAACAAAATTTCTTTTTATAAAGCATTCTTACTAGGTGCTGTGTGATGAATCTTTCCTCTTTAGCCCTTGTTTCTTTACATACCCTAAATAACCTGAATTCTGATAAACCCTCTTCCACTCTAAAGGAAAGGCTAATGTAGTTGAACTTTCTTTATGTCAGCTGGACAGTAATGAATTGTACTTCTCTTGTGTCACGTAAATAATTAAAGCTTGATTTGTGAAACGTTACTTACCTGTAATGAGTCATCTGTGGTCAAGAGAGAAAACAACAGCAACAAGAAGGCAATACATGTTTTAACTGGAAACGTGACTCCTTTTGCCTAAGCTAAAGCAAAATCAAATGAAGCCACTGTAATACAAATCCCTTTCCAGCTCCAGAGCCACACAAACAGCCTTACGTTGTCACTTCTGCTATTATCTGAAGCCAGGAAAGAAGTGTGTTGATGTTGAATTGGCTCAGGCATATAAGCCTTGATCGTTTGTCTCAATTTTCATGCTGCAGCGAGTCTTCAGCTCTGGGAAACCAAGACAGGTTTCTCCAAAGCAGGAACCCATAACTGTATGCCACAGCTTGAACGGTCTGAAGGACTCTTTCATATAGCCAATAATTTGAACAGTTCATGAAGGCTTATTGGCTGTCACTGGAATGGAGCATATACAGTACTGTGATTCCAATAGTGAGAGAAATGCTGCGCTTGCTGTGTATGCTGTGGCAGAGAGACTGTGACATATTTTATACACACCACTATTCTTCCTTATATCGTACAACTCTTTCAGATCTCTGCGGAAAATATACATAAAATAGACATCTCACATATTTAATATTAATTTAATGAATTACTTGAACATCACAATACACTTAAGCATGGACAAGGACATCTGTAAGTCATTCAGAAAATTAAAATGGATGTATGAATTTCCTCACCTTTTCAGAACTTTCTCTTCCTTATTCTCTATTATTCCTTAAATCAGTGAATATATGCTTCTACTGTAGGGAATCCTTGATCCCTTCAAATGCAGGATGTGTGAAGCTTTTATCTATATTCCTTAAAGGAAAAAAAAAAATGTTAAAAAAAAAAAAGTGATGCAGATGGATCAATATAAACATATATGACAGTAGCTTGGAGCTGCGTGCAGTAGCATAAGTAAACAGAGTGACAGGATGACTTTTCAAAACAAGCTTGTCATGTTTATGCTTGTTATCAGCTCTCTTGACAACGATTTTCCCATCAGCTAACTACAGACTTAATTAGGGCATTAACACAGTCCTGCCCCCACACCTCCTGCCTTCCCCCAGCTAAGCACTGGGTCATTACTGGAAAGAGGTAACACAAGCAAGCAAATGGGAAAGAGAGAAAGGGAGACAAGGAGGACAGAAATGAGGAAGGAAAGAAGGAAGGAAGGAAGGAAGGAAGGAAGGAAGGAAGGAAGGGCATAATTTTGATTACATTGCACAGGGTAGAAGGGAAACAAGCAGTGCTTTTCTGTGTTTGTAACAGGTTTTGCAAGACAAACAGTTCACAGGAGCAGGCAGGCTGGACAACTCTACTGAGAGAAACGAGACTAATTTGTGTGTTTTTCACTTGTAAATGCTTGCAAATGCAAGAAATGTGATTTCCTCCATTGTTTTTTAGGATACATCCCTCACCCTCATGCAGAGTAGCTGCTCTGTGTAATGAAGATCCTTCCTATGCACAAGACACATATAGCAAGTTGTAAGATATTTTTGGTAAGGTGTGCTTTTGGGGGCTAGATATGCTAATTGCTAACCTGGAGTTTGTACAATAGCTTCACATCAACTAAAAAAAATAGTGATGCGTTTTGCAGTATCCAGTCCCTCTGGATAGTTTCCATGTATCACACCCAGACTAGAGCTCCATGGCAGACACTTACCAGTAGTGACTGAAGTAACCCTGAGCATTTCATCACCATGTTATTCTTCATAATGAAAAATTTTTCTTTATTGTTTCATTTCTTTATTTTTTTCCTTTATTTTTTCTTAATTATTTCAACAATTTCCTGGCATTTATCCTTCCCAGAATGCAGGGTAGACCCTGTCTTTGGCAGCAAGGAATTTTGCCTCACTAGTCCTTCCCGCATTCGCTGCCATAAGACATTCCCAATTAAGCCCAGCTGGTATTAACTGTAGCTTATTGCTCCTGACCTGCCAGAATATCCCAGTCAGTGCTGGGAACACTCATTCATGAATTCAGACCTTTTTTCAGTTTTATTACTGAAGTGCGTGGCTGAAGGTCAATGATACGCCATCTTATTGGATGCGTTGGATGAGCCCAGAGATTGTGGTACCCAAACCCAAGACTAAGCTATAGCACAGATGTCTCTGCAATGTGTATGAGCAAATGCTACATCCACTGGGTGACTACCAGGCAAATCAATAAAATGGTTTCCATTTGAGTGACCAGAAGGTATTAAAACAGTAGCTATTAGAAACCCAGGAGTTTTAACCACATGTCCAGATGGGTTGTTTCTAAGGAGATGTTAGAGGAGATCTTGGAATAGTTGTTCATATTTAGCCTAACTTTGGAAAAGGCCTAGGAACCTTTAGGGGAAGAAACGTGAATCTGTTCAAAAAAGTAAAGGGAACACCTAGATAACCTTAATCTAGGTTATCAGACATTTATCAGTCGAGGACAGAATAATTGAATGGACAGTCTGAGTCTCCACTAAGAAAGAGGTAACAGAGAATAATTAAACTAGTGCCAATGAACACATAGTATAAGGAAAATAAAGCTTGTTACTGCTTAGGCTAGTTCACTCGAGATAGATAACAGCATTGATGTAACTGATTTCTCTAAAATGTTTGACTGCTGTTGCATTGCTTTTTGCTTTAAAACCTAGATAAAATAAAATCAACATAGCATGTATTAAAGGAACGAAAATTTGGAGACTCAAAATATAACTGTAAACAGGGAAGCATCAATGAACAGATGCATTTCTAGTAGGGTTCTGAAGAGATTACTGTTTTCCCTGCAATATTTAATATTTTTATATTTAACCTAGAAAGAAAAAACAATTACTGATTGGGCTTACAAAAGGTACAAAGAGTAAGGGAAGAAGTAAGGGAAATTAAAAAAAGGATCAGTCACTGTTGCAGAAAAACATAAACCAATATGTGATTTAAGTAAGACAAATAAGAAAAATGGTAGCAAGAAAGCAGATACATCGTACCTATAAGAAGAACCTGAAAAGTACAAGAAAGTTATGATGAGGAGAATAATATTTTTTGTTTTGCTAGTATTATGATTATGACTACTATTTAATGTAGTGCCCAGGAACACCTGCCTTCAGCAAGGACTGTGTGATGCTGCAGAGACACATGTGCTAGGGTGACAGACAAACATATGAATATACATTGGAGCCATAGATGCAATTAAAAGACTGGAAAGCCTGCCTTATGTAAATTCTTATGGTGCTCAACCTAGTCTGAGAGAGGCTATGAGTGTCTTCCTTACACTGTGTAAGTACAAAGGGGTTAAAGGGCTGGTGGTAAAGGGTGTTTCCATTCTGTAAAACAAGGTTATAAATTAAATATATTCAGACTTGATAAAGCCCCTCCTTTTTAACAGCATTGATACAACTCACAAGGTCTAAGAGCTGTATCAAGATTGGTTGTGTTTTTTTAAGTTTATGCTCTAGTTCAAAAATATTACTTCACAGAAATCGTTTGGCATATGTTGCTTAGGAGGTCATAGCACGTAAGTAATTTTTGGCTTTATTTATCTCTTAATCTAGGAAACCTATTATCATATTCTTTTATTCTAATTCTCCCTCTCTTTTCCAATGAAGAGCAACTACCCAAAGCTACTGTTACACAGGAAATTGAAATTTTAATAAGCTTTGACCTAACTATCTTACCTCTTAGGGTAATTTCTATCCTCACTGTGTTAAAAGAAGTGATAGCATCCTGGACCATTTGGTCTTATTGGTTGCAGATACTTATTAAGACAAAAATGTCAAAGGTAATTCAAGCACATTGTTCTCACAGCATTTCTCAGAAGGACTCTAGGTACCAGATAGTTTTATCTGTTGTCACTGGCTTTCACAACATTCTCCTAGCTAAGAAAGTCCCAGCAAAATTATATGTTCTTTACAAGATGGGTCACTTAGCTGAAGGAAGGCTCAAAATGCCGCGTGGAATTTCAGCTGCATAATTTCTAATGATTACTGTGGAACCCTGTGTTCCTGGGCCTTGGGCAATACTTTGAAAATGTAGGGGCTATTGCCCAATCTTTATATCTCAGAAAGGAGATAAAATTAGAGCAGTTTTTAGAGTAAGCCCTGCAGGTTCACTGAGCAGCTGCCTTCAAAGGAAATTTCCGTGTCTCGATAAACAAGAAACCAGGAGCACCTGGGTTTGGACACATCAGTCTTATACTTGGGAACACTAGCATTTAAAAATCAGATGGCTGAAAGCTAGAAAGTGCTATCATCAATGAGAAAATATTGTGTATCTGTATGTGCTTTGTCCTAAAGTGATTTTAAGTAGTTCTACTTATATAATTCCATTAGCCTGGAGAAAAAACATCAAGGTTTTAAGAGTAGCTGAGTTACCTTGGACAAAGCATCTTAGTTTACAGCTCTGCTTTTGACCTGGTTTGTGGATGTTCCAAAGACTCTAAGCTCTCTGCAAAATGACTTTTTCTTTTTTTCTTTTTTTTTTTTTTTTAATGCTTTGGGAAATTCTCATTAACTGGAATAAACTATGCTATTATCATCATTTATACACAATTCACTTGAAAGGCTTAGCATAGGTTGATTTTGTTCAGACAAACCTAGTGTAGAGAAACCATTCAGTAGAGACTTTAATGGTTGAAATAAGTGTCAAACCTCTCACAGGAGCAATTAAATCACAGATAATGTGGACTAATCTAACATAGTACAGTATATGAGTAGGACAGCTGAGTCAAGATGAAAGTACATTTTTTTGTTTGTTGATTCACTTTTCTGTCACTCCAAAATTGTTTTTAGTATGCAGTGTGCTTCTGAATGCAAGTATTTGGTTTTATCTACTGTCAATCAACCAGGTTTATATTTGGATAGGAATTCAAGTAAGGAAAAGTTCCTTTCAAAAACGTAATCCCTGGGACTGATACAACTACTGTCAACTGGGGTATGAAAGATCATGTTCTTCTGGTAGTTGGACCATCTCCATACAGAATAATGGTCAATTTGTATTTAACAGTGTCAATCAGCACCTCTAAGTGTCCTTTGCTAGTCATGGTGAGGATGCTTGGCAAGTCTGAAAACACAGACAAATTAAACAAATTGCTCACTTGCTCATTAATTGCAAGACACGAACTTAAATATTTCTTTGCTCCTGACATAACCAGCTTTCTGATTAATGAGTAATTCCTGTTTCTGATTTTATTTAAGGTATACTTACTGTGAGGAGCCTAGTGGGAATAGTGGGAATTAGGATAAAAGATTGCAGTAAGATTTTGATACACAGATACTCACACAGACGTGTCCATGAGCATCTCCAAATAATATGAATAGACAGGCCTAACCCAGAAGAAATGAGTCAAGCCTTTTACTATAACGGCTGACACTGAAAGTCTGCAATGTCCATATCACATTTGCTTTGTCTTCTTTAAGCTGTGATCTGGGAGCTGAAGTGATACAGCTAGGCAGTTTTAGCCATAAATTCCTCTGAATTACTAAATTAAATGTCTAACAGGTGACATGATGTGGAAAAATCAGCTATATCATCTGTAAGCAGTCTTAGAAAACATCACAGACTTTTACTTTTCCTGATTTGGTCACCTAGAAAATACTAAATTGAGCAGCAAGAAAGTATTTTTAGAAGATATAAGGAAAATATTTCAGTGCTTCCAAGGACACTGAAGTGTGTTGATCGATGTGATCCTCCTGGCTTTATCAGCATAACAGAATGATGCTGATTTGTATCATCTGAAACATGTCTGGAGGGACTGAAAGATGTCACCTCGCCAACACTCTCTCTCAAAAAAAGAGTGATAACATCTCTAAAATTTCTGTGAATGCTTGGTTTTTGCTCTGTTTATAGAAAGAACAAAAATGAGGAGTCAAAACAAGCCAAGGGCCACAGAGAATTAACGCTAAAAGCTAACCCCAGCTGACAATTTTTTTTCTCCTTCAGTGTATCGCACTTTTTTGGTTGGCTTTGAGTTTTCATTCACCACTGTCTTTAACCTCGAATACTGCAAACTGGCCAGGGAATCAGGATTGTTGGTCTGCTGACTCACTCTAGCTTTGGGCAAACCACAGAGCTAGAATTTCAAAAGTGCCATGTAAGTCTGGTGCTGCCTTAGCCATTGCAGACCTTATGCTGACGGCACCTGCTCCCAGGAATGGGGAGGGAATCTTAACATCTACTAATGAAGACTTCATGGGCGCTGCTCCTCTCCGTGCAAGGTGAAGCCTCTCCTGCCTTCTGTGAGTGGGTCAGGAGAATAAAGGGGGAGACAAATCCTACCCTCTGCCCTCCTCCCGCCCCTGGCCCTTACAGCATTGCTAAAAGTCCTGGATCTGTTTTGTAAAGCGATATCCCCAAAGACTGCTGTTAGGTGCCGTGATCCAAACAGCGATACCCAGCCTGTCTCTAGCTCTCTGGACTTGAGTTAGTTGTCATGTCCCCCACCTCCCTGGGACACTGTTAATGGGATTTCACCTTAAAACACAGGGACATAAATGAGAACAAATATGGAAATTATGAGTATAATAAAATTGAAATAATAATGACAACAGTGGCAATAACAATAATAATGATAGTAATAGTAGTGTGTCAGAGTCACACGGTGAATGAATTTACTATATTTAAACCAGCAGAAAATGAATCATCTCTACTATGTAATACAGTAACTCTACATGTACTTCCCTTTTTTTCTGCTGTCCCACTTGCACCATGCACTTTCTCTAAGCCATTCTCCAGCATTTGCTGCCTCCTCTCCCACCTCTTCCCATGCTCTTAACACCCCAGCCTGGCTGCCTCAGCTAAGCTGCTTGGATCTGAGCAGCCTGTGCCCGCGGGACCTGTGCTGCCCACAGGAGTTCAGTGGGGCTCTGGGGACGCTGTCTCCAGGGGCCTAAGGAAACAAAATACCCATGTGATTCTTTCAGCAGGTTTATTTCTTGTGCAGAGGTAAGACATGACTGAGTTGTAAGAGGTAGCCAGCTCTACAACATCTGCAGAAACTCAGGCTGCCTTAACTCTTAACATCTATGAGCCTCACCGATGAGTGAAGGTTGATCTTGCCTACAAGCAACAGATGGGCAGTGCCAGGACTACCCTAGTGCCTCCATGTAAAAGTTATCTCTGCAGTATTTTAGCAGTCACTTCAAATTGCAGATGAATCAGAGCACTAGAGCAAATGTCTCCTTTTCAGTGAAAGATTGCTAAATTCCAAATAACTTTAGTTTTGAGGTGTCTTTTCCAAATTACCTCAAAGCTAATTTATCTTTTCTTGGATTCTGAATGGCTGAATCGACCCTGCTGTGATTGGGGCCCAGCTGTTTTCAGTGCAGGGATAGGTAAACAGTATTTTATCAAGAGGTCTGTCTCACAAATGATTTAATCAAGTGATTGCTACAATGAGTAATAAAGTTATATTCTACCAAAACCTCCTACTGCCTTTATTTGAGTAGGTTATTTCCTTTGTTCAATGCTGAGGAAAAATGAGAGAAAAAAATGCAAAGAAAACAGTAATATTTAGGAATGTGCAGCTCCAAAAGAGTTATGGTTTTAAATTGGATCAGGCTAATCTCTAGTTTAGAAATGATTATGTTTGCAAATAGTAACGTCATGGGCTGGTGACAAATCATCTAAATTTTAACCTCTCAGCATAAGGAATGTAGTTAACAGTTACTTAACTTAAGAGGAGAAACAATCTCCCCTCTCCAGCTCTGTTAGCTAAAATGAATGAGATCCCAGTTCTTCAAAGCACTTTAGGATATGTATTAGCTAGGTATGTACCCTTGCTTCCCCAGGGACCAGTTACTTTTGTAAGTGCCTGGAAAGAAGTTTTGGCCCCATCTTTCTTTGTCATCTAACAATTTGGCATAACTGCTTATTTGGTCCTGTGAAGGTGAAGTTTATGGCTGCAAGCCAGCAAACGGCAATGCTAACCTAACAGCTTTCAGCTGCCATGGGAGGTCTCACTCCCTCCTCCTTCTTGCTTTTCTTGTTCTTCTTTCTCACAGTCTTGTCCCCACTGCTTTGTCTCACCCTTTACCTCTTTCCTTGAGCCAATTCAACCAGTTAACTAAAAAAAAATATCATCCAACTTTCTGATTATTTCCTTCCAAGTTAAGGAGATGAATGGACTGATGGTGGCATCTGAAGAGCACTGTGGTTGGCAAAATGTGAGTGGCAATACTGCATAGCCAGGACCGCAAGTGGAAAACACGTGTGGGAGGAGGTGGGATCTACACTTTCTGTCAGCAATGAGCTGTTAGACCTATCCACCACATCTTGTAGATGTGGACTGTGGATTATATTGCATCTGATTCTCTGCTGCCATGAAACGTATGCAAGTGATTGTACAAAAAACATACGGAAAAGATAGTGTAGCAATATTTTACTCTTTCCTGGCTAGCTGGAATTGAAGTCCTACTTCCCACTCTCCCACATTTGCCAGACTTTCTTGTTGGACTGTACAACAAATTAATAAACAACTTGTAATTAAAAAAAGGGGCCTCTTGTCTTCACCTTACATTTATTAATGAATGGGAATAATATGGAATATATCTGATTTCACCCTTCTTCACTGTGCAATGGTGTATTCCTGTTTATTATAGCATTTGCTTGTCTTCCACCAGGGACACTATTCTCAAAGTGTGTGGCCATTCGGTTGATATTTTTGGACCATATTCAGCTGTTGGGTTACTGCTGAAGGGGGCAAGGGAGCTTCAGCATGAGCACTTACTGACATGGCACCTTGTCCTGTGTTATGAGATGTAATTGCAACTATATGCCTGGGCCATGGTCACTCAATATACAGTCTTCTTTGTCCTTCATTATCCTATACTTTGCTTACTTGAAATAGTAAAGTGGTCAGAAAGAGTTACACAGGGCTAGGCAAAGAAAAACTCAGTAAGCACAGCAGTTGTGGTAAATGTTTGAGAAAAATAAAAGCTAGTATATGTTATTAAGTGAATGTTCTCCTACATAAAATTATGAACTCTCATATGTGTTACCCAAAATATTTTCTATGTTCTTTTTTGGGCACAATGTTTTTTTTGGACATTGTTTTCGGTAATTCTCCTGTTAAAGTTTTGTGCCTCATTTTGATTGTTTTGTGGCCTTGTAAGCATATCTTCACATGTAGGGAGAGCAGAGTATCTTGCCTGACCTCTTCAGTGTCATTAGAGGAAAATTTTGCTCTGAGGTTGGACCCCAATTCCTTGTTAAATGTGTGTGGGTCTGTAAAAGCTTTTTGAAAATAGTTTGTGTTGTATTTGTAGGGAGGGATTGGAGAAGTAAGATCTCTGATTTTAAACTTTTCTATTTGATGCCTCTTAGTCTGAGCTGGGGTGAAACCACCAAGATTGCATTTACTATCCCAATGTTTGAGGATAGCAATAAGCTTGAAATGGAAAGACTGGATTTGTCTCCGAAGATTTCAAAATTCTGCTCTATGTACAGATTATTGCTGTAGTGCAGACGTTAAAAGTGCTTTTGAACTTTTGAGCTCAATTCTGTTAACATAAATTCTCCAGTATTAAGTGCATGCATAAAGTGTAGTGGAAGAAAAAAAAAAATCAAGTTTCTTAATATGTGCCTTATTTCAACTAAACACCTAGTTGACAAAACTGTATTTTTATATTTACTAATTGAAAAAAAATTATTGATTTTTATGGTGCCTTTTGTTAAGAAATAGGAAAATGCTTTGTAAACATCACACACAATTGGATTAGGTAACACCATATTTGTTTCTAAAACAGGCTGCAGCAGCTCCATGAAAGGGCACAAAATTACTACTAATTAATTTAAATTTAGTAGTTAAAAATCCTTTTGTAGCTGAGGTAACATTTAGTTGGGTGCTTTGTAACTACCTGAGTTGGAAATTGGCCAAGGCACCACGGTGATATTACATCTGTTATGAAAAACTCCAAGAAATCTTTTTTTTGTCATAAGTGAACAAGATTTTGTTTCTTCTTAAGTATAATTTTTTTTTGGCCTATGTTTTTAAAGTCTCTTCCAATTGCTACTTAACCAGAAACCTGCTGCTTCGAACAAACATCTAGGACACTTACCTTCTCCCAGGACACATGTCTTGAAATGCTGCTTAGCTCTATCTTAGACCAGTGTCCTGGCAGCCCTTGTTAAATGTCTTTCAATTTGGAGGAAGGTGAGAAAATCATATAATCTGGAAAAAAATACAGGATTTTTTATCTTTGAAACCATAACTTCATAACCATCCTCCTTAGGGTTTTTCACTCGACATAGTATGCATGGACGCAAATTCAAACACAAGAAAGATTGAAAAGACTTTTTTTTTTTTTTCAGAAAGATTAAAGGTATAATGGCTAGAAACACATTTCCACTCCTCTCCAGGAGCCAATTCTGCCTTTGTTTACTTCCTATTCTTACTTTTGGCTTTGCCAGATCTGGAAAGTGGTTGTAAAATGAAGCCAACTCTACTCTTGGCAATAGGCCTGGATTAGCCACAAGGCAGAGTGCATAAAACTCCTGGCTGTATCACCAGCTCATGTCTGTGATGAGGAAAGATCTCCTTTCAACACCAAAAACTATTTTTTTCTCTGAGGAAACCTTTGCCAGCCTCACTAGGCTGGCAGTAAGTCATACCCACCACAGAAACTCATGTCCCTGTAACAAGGAGATGGATAATCATCTGTTTGGAGCCATGGTGTCAACATTGTTTTCGAGCAGGGATGTCTTCTCTCATGGGGGTGCCCTGGCTGGCACAGGGATCTCTGCAGGTGATGCTTTGGCTGAGTTGGCTGTTGAAACCTTTGTTCTCCTGGAAGAATCCTCAGCCCCACTGAAGATGTAAAGAAAAAAGAGGCCCTTGAACCCCTTTTTTGTCTTTTGTGTGATGATCATAATAAGCTTGCTGGAAGAGAATGACACAGTGACTTCCTGATTAATGAAGCAATGAAGCAGAGTTACCCATGGATATGCTCTGTTCATCTCACCACAAACTGTGTGTTACACAGCACATGCTGTTTTACCCACTGATATTTTAAAACTGCCAGCTTCTTACAGAAACCTATTCACCTGTCTACCAAAGGTGAAGGTATTAAATATGTTCTTACAAATGGATTAACATTGTTCTCCTCACAAGCAGTTATTGTGGATAGAATAGAGTTGACCTTATTTTATGCAGATGAAATATTGAAATGTGCACTGTAAAGAAGTATAAGGGGTTTCATTAGAAACTGTAGACTTGCCATTAGTAGTGTATGACAGCACCAGGGATTTTGTCCAGTGCTACTTATTTTACCAGGGAAATAATGTAGGGAAAGGTCAAAATGCTCCTTGGCACTTTCACAAAAATGTCCTGTGAATTTCTCTTTTTTGAATTTTCCACCTCTTGTATTCTGTGCATTCTTCTGGATAGCTAGGTCTGAAAGCTGATGGTCTCTGTCACCCCTACTATTTAGTATTCGGTCCCCTCACAAATGCTTTCATGCTCGGGCTATTAGATCAACTGAAACTGGTTCTAAGAATTCTCTGTCCACCCTACAATGAACAGTTTGTTTCCATTCAGACTAGTAGAAATAAGTATCCGAGGACATGGGAAGATTTTTCACTGGACAAAGCTTTAATTAACTGTTGCATACATATGGACAGGCTTTTGGAGAAAAATACACTTAGCCAAGAGGAGCTGTAATAGAAAGGAAAGGAAACAGACTGGCTACACAATGGTGCCTGCCTATCTGTAACATGAAAGTTAAAGAAAGCTACATTTGAGTTGAGTTTGATAGTAATTTTAGGTATCTCTTCTGCTATTGACAGGATTCTATACTTATGTTGATGGTAAACTGTATGCCAGCATTTTGTGCTACTTTGTTGTCAAAACCAGGTCAGAACAATTCTCTAATGAAAGAAACTAAAATGAAAAATATAATTTTGTAGTTTTTCCTGTGAAAAAGAGAGGTTAACTACCTCTACACTAGTAAATAAAACAGGTCAGGCACTGTCTTTCAGTTCTGAAGTCAATTGGCTTGACACATTTCATATCGCCACAGCTAATCTCCCCAAGCTCCCCAAAACAGGGGGATTGCATTCAAACTGCCTATTGGGAACGATTCTGGCCTCTCTTATCTTCCTGGGAGTGTTGTATTTTCTCAGATCGAAACTGTACCCAGGGATTTAAAAGCTCATGTAGTAGCTGTTGGGCTGTGCCCTGGTCATGCTTGGTTAGCTAGTAGAGATGTAGCTTAGGGTTTTTGGGTCCTCAGTCATATATGGTCAAATGCAGTCACTAGGCTCACAGCCTGAATTACCCTGACCTTCACAGGAGACTGCGAGCCAACAGAAAAATGTTGCTTTAGTAGCCATTTTCTTACAGTTTGTTTAATAGCTTGATGAAAGAGAAATGGGATAGGAAGCTCATGTGCAATGACATTGAACCTAGAAAATTTCCCTGTTATCAGTCCATAGCTTCAAATGCATGTATGATTGATCCAAATTGTGAGTGACTACTGGGGATTTTGTCTGAGATATTGAAACAATTTTACCTGTCACGGTTGGTGTCTGTGCTTTGATACGTGAAAGGTGACAGATAGCTCCACCTCTTCAGAGACAGGGATGGAGAACAGAATATTTATCAGCAAATTTTAAGAGAAAAAGGGTTTTATAAACAGTACTGATACAAAACATCAGTCACACCACATGATGTCTCCTATAATACATGGAGACATAAATATCATCTATAAACAATCCAAAAACTCAAACAGTAAAAATTTCTTCTGATTTCTTATTTATTATTATATTTTCTCTTATATGATGACCTCAAAGCCATTAGACGTGTGAGCATAATTTTTTTCCTCAGAGAATTGCCTACATTTGTGGAGGTTCTTTCACTTCAAACCAATGCAAACATCCAATGCTGAAGCCTGCTGTTTTACCCTGTTAGAAGGCTTTATCCTTTTTAATTCCTAGCTCCTGTCTCTGTTATAGCTAAATGCATTTTAGCAAACAGTACATCCAACAGACCTTATCTGTAGGGCAAAATAGTTAGTAATGAAGATACTGTGTTCATACTATGCATATTTTAGACGAGTTTATTTTGAACTGGCTCTTTTTTGCTCCTGTGGACTGGAAGTTCATTCTGGCTGGACTGTGTTATTTGATGTCCAGAAGCACAATTTTGGGTTTAGTTACGTTTGAGAGGAATCCATATGTTGTGCTGTGAGACTACTTCATGGTATGAACTGAAGGACAGCAAGCAGGATATCTGCTGCAAATGAATGTCAAAAGTGTACTACTGGTTCCTAGAGCACTGGTGCAAAAATACGATGTTCTTTTTTCATGTGTGTGCTCATCTTGACAGCCTCATGACTTTTGGGTTGATATTTGGTGAGCAGAAGAAACACCTCTTTTTTTGAGAACAGGAAGGGCTACTGTCTTACAGATGTCTGTTGAAATTACTGCAGCTCACTCTACTCTGCTGGAGCAGGAGAACCTCATGATCTTCTCCTTGTTTCTTGGGAGATCTTTTTCCAAACAATGATTCAAATAATGGATATGATGTAGAATGACAGCTTTCTTCTGAAGAAATACTTTAAGAAACACTGAGTGTGGGACATACCAGAGGTCTGGGGCAAGTTTTTCAGACTGGCCAAGTAATAATGAGAAATATGAGACAGAACATAGGCATTTTGCTTTTATAAGGAAAACAAAAAGGCAAGGCAACAAAGACATAGTTCTATGCATATGAAAGCTAAAAATGATTCCCTATGGATTTGTGTCTCTTAGTTAGAGATTTTTGCATCTAAAGAGGAGTAGGCTCTAGCTGAAGCTTCTCCCATGGTGGGACCATTTGTGAGCTTTCTGATGACAGATAAGGCATATGCTCATGCTTCTTATCAGCCAGGGCACCTATGAAAGAAATACTTATGCACACACAGACTGTGCTTGAACAACCTTCTTTTGTCATGGTATATGTAATTAAGGACTATCCTACATTCTTATAAAGTGTTCAAAATATTTTTCAAAAGGATATTCAAATTTAGGTAATTTTTATTACTGCATGAAACATCCATATGAAATATTTATTTAAAAAAAACCCCAAAACCCACTTGTCCAAGAAAGCACTAATATTCACAATTACTTTCCTTGCTTAAAAAAACCCAAAAGTACCAGTTCTGTGAGGGCACACCCCTACTGTGCTATTGAACAGAGATTACTGATAGGATAGCATGACTAAGTTAGCTTCTCTTCGTTTACTAAAGAGAGTTGACATTTTGATTGTCCATAAAATGAAATTACAGAAAAAATAAACATGCGTTAAAGGAAATGTCTCTGTAATGGGAGTTTTGTGGAATTTGACTGTGAGAGTAGAATGAAATACCTATCAGAAAGGCTGGCTGCCTTAGTGGGCTGAAGTGTAGGGACAAGCGTGGGGTGTAGCTCTTTCCCTAAACCCACTTGCAACCTGTCATCCTCTCCCGGGTGATGGGAGGAGGCACTCAATGGCTTCTGGGCCTGGCCTGTGCTTCACAAGGGATGTGCCAGCTGCTGATGCTCCTCAGCTGCTGCTGCCCAACTGCACGTGGACATGGTCACCATAAAACTAAAATCATTCCTGACTCTGTCTTGGATCTTGTCTTGTTTTACTTTGGACTTTAAAGATGCAGAGCCATCTTTTGATATTATGTTCTCTGGTCACAGAAGTGTTTAAACTATGCTGAGGTATGTGAAATGTTTTTCTGCTCAGGCTGATATGTCAAAACCACCTGATTTTCATAAATGTTTAGTACAGGTAAGTGTTGAAAGGTCTGTCTTTCATGTGATCCCACTAATACTTAATACTAAAGAAGAATAGCTCAAATAATAGAAGAGTTTGACAATAGTGACCACTTGCTCATTGTTTTCCTGTTATCACTCATTTCTATAAGACATTGATACTTACCCATGGTGTAACTTCATTGATTGGTGACATTATAAGGATGAGAGCCAAGTGAACATTGTAACTAATCACACTTCATCTTTAGAAACATTTTTTTTGAAAAAAAGAGATTTGGTTTCCTTCTCCATAGTCTGACTTTTGTTCGCATTGTCATTTCCAAAAGTTTGCCTTTCTTCATTAAAAAAGCGTGAAGAATCTCCTCTAATTAGTTTCTAATGGCAAACAACATCTTGACCTCATTTGTCAGAAAATGCAGAGCTGAACGGTATCATTTAACAAGGGAATACCACACATGTATGATTAATGTATGGCACTTTCCATGACCCTATTTGACTCCCTTTGTGAATATTTAATGCATTTAGCATTGTATTTTCAATCTCAGATGACATAAAAGTCAAGAGTCATAGCATACGGTGTTTCATTTTATCAAATGGCCAATAATAAATGAAAAAAAGAGCTTTGAGATATTTTTACAATAATTAAAAAAAATGAAATGCAATCAAAGACTGTAGAAAAGATATGTATTCCATTTCTCTCTGCTCATTTCAAATTGAAAAGGATATGTCCTGAGGCAAAGGGAAGGTGGGGATGCAGAGAGATTGTGTGTGAAGAAAACTAGCAGGGTATGCTGACTTTAGACTGGGAAGCAAAGGCACAGTAAGAGAGTCCTCTGAGGAGAACCCACCGAAATCCGCTCAGCTGGCAGAGTGGGATGCCCTATTACATCAGCATTAATAAATAGGTTGACCTGACCGAGTCCATGTCTTTTGGGCCCACAAATGTATTACTAATTTTTATGCATAGAGAGAATAGGGTCAGCTTCTCCAGAACATAAAAACTGCTGTTGATGGAACAACTTGGTTGCCATAAGATCCAAATACATACCCCCTTGTCTTCTGCAGCGTACACCATTCTGCAGGAGGGTGATATTACTTCACAGTCTTCACCTTTGTGCTCCCCATCATTCTTGGAACAATGCCATGCATGCTAGTCAGACAAAACTGCCATTGAAAGCACTGGAATTTTGCTTGAGTCTAACATTAAGAACTAGCTCTTGTTTTGTCTCAAGGACAAAAGGACAAGGAGGATTCCCACTGGTTTTTATTTAAGTTGGGGCCACATTATAATGCCCAGAACTATCCATGTCCTTCTCTAAGCAGCAGGGAGACTATGCAGTCTGTGTATCCTTTTTGAGGTTCAGTCTTCTCTCTGTGTGAGCGAGTACTATCCAAATGGCTTACACACCTTTAGGAACAAATAAATAATAATAAGGCTGGTGTAGATTTTGTATTTGCAAACAGGTGCCCACACTGTAACTTTAGATTTTCCTTGGAATTTTCTTATTCCACTATTGGTGAGTAGGCTCCCTTCATTCACTCGAGCAGATCATAGCTTCATGTGATATATCTTATTTAATCTTAATTCATCATGGCTCAAATATGTGAGCTGAAAATACCCAAACCCAGGTGTGACTGGAGACTACACTATGCTACTGCATCAGTGTAATTTGCTGCTAATCAGTAATTTATGGCTGCATCAGTATAATTTGTCACTTTGTGGTCACATAAATTGATGCAAAGTTAGAAGTAAATGATATATATACAGAGTACTTGCCAAAAAATTAGATATACTATTCATTTGCTTATTTATTTTCTGTTTTCAGTGAATACCATAGCAGAAACAAAAGCACAATGATAAAAAGTGGAATTCTAGTTTTGTAGGTGTCAATGGCAAAATTCCAATTGATTATAGTAAGGATAGATTTCTTCCATATGTGTAAATTTAGTAAGAATATGTATTTGTGACAATAAGGTTATTTGTCTATAGATGTGTCTGTTTTATATTTGTATTTTTATCTTTTCTCATTCTTATCAGATGCTAGTCATTTTAAGGCTAATTATCTTCCTAAAATGTAGGTTTATTTAAATTAAGAACAATAGAAACTTCTGTTTTAGGAACAGAAAAAGTAATCAGCTAAAATAAAAAGTCTAATGGTCTGAGAAGGCACATAATTGTCATAGATTTTATTAACAGTCACTTTAACAATGTGGTGTGCTTGTGGCGTAACACATCCATAATAACAGAAAAGAAAAAATAGCTGCATGCATACACAGTGAAATGTGAAAGTGCTATCGCAGATTCATTTTCAGAAGCAGTTTGTTACATTTCCACACTCGATTTTGCATGTGAGTCGTGCTCTGTATTTTGAGGTGTGAAATGTGAATTACAGATGCACTAAGAGACTGAATGATCCGAGAGCAAGCCCTGTGCAACTGGATCCTCATGGCCTTCGACTGGATTTGGAGGACAGGGTCTCTGGAGAGCAGTGTGGAAGACAGAGATTAGGTTACCTGACAACTTTCACTTTAAAATGTAATTTTTGGGGCTATGATGATCCTATAAGCACTAGTTCTGGGCAGATATAATAAATCTCTTGTTAGGAAATATGTGGCAAAAGATCTCTTTTTGTTTTTTTGGAGAAGCACCCACTGTCGGCTTTCAAGGTGATAGTTGCACCTATATTTTATAAGCCAGAGTCTGAAAACTGATGCCTTTCACTCTGTCTGCACTCATCATTCGAATCTATTCCCAAAAGTCTTACACAGTGGCTCACAGCTGTTTATAGGCAGTGATACCTCTGCCTGAGAGCTTGCTATTGGAATGTAGTTTGTGTAATATGCTGAATTGCGCAATATAAATTGACAGCAAAGCAACTGCTCCCATGTAGAACCAGCATCTAACAGAGAGATCATGTTGACAGAAATGAGTGGCCCAAAGAATTCCTATTTTGCAAGACTCCTTAGACCACCTTAAGTTTAAATGATTAGAAATCAGCTATGTGTTACACTGCAGAAGGAATAACTCCCCAGACACCTTCTTCTGAAATCATATTTTCACACTAGGACAATTTCAAATGGAAATTTTTGTTATAGACCTGAAGAGGAATATACCTGGTCTCTACTGCTGTACTGCTAGGTCAAACTTCAGCTTAGACCAGGTCTTCCTGTGTGACAATAGACACTGCAACAATAGATATGCTGGAATGGTTCCTCTGAAGCAGTAGACTGACAATATTCTGTTAAAGACACATTGCTCCAGAGTATTAAATGACTAACACTTGACACAATATTTATTCACTTGTCGTTTATAATTCCTGAAATGTTTCAGGGAATATCTTGGCATTCAAGCATCTTGAAGAGATCAGGATTTTTTAGAGTTTTCTCACTGAAAGTTATTAAGTCCTGTTTGTGCCTTTGATTCCAGCTCTCTGGAGGTCACTGCATGGGCTGCACAAGACCTCCTTGAGTATGTAAAGAGTTTTGTGTTGCCTTTCTGCTCCCATGATTCCATTAGTTCTGATGGGAGGGTTCTTAGATGCAGACTCCGTTGATAATAATTATTGAGCTCAACGACACGCTATCACTCCTCTCTACAATATCACTTAATATGGTGTCTTCGTAACATCAATACTAAAGCAACAGAGAATTTCTTGAGCCTAATAGAGTTCTTGCTTATTGCTTTGAAGTAGTGCCAGAGGGACTAATAAAAAAAGTTATGGACACATCTCCTGCTGTTTGTCTGTCTTCTTAATGTGGCCTGGGTCATATTCCTGTTTACAATTTTTCTGTACACAAACAACATCAGCAATACCGTACCATCTTTCTTAGCCCTCCTTGCCTGGCTTTTTTACCCCCAAAGTTGCTGTTGAGAGCTTTGAGGCCTTCTGCTAGCTCAGGGCTGTTGTGAAAGGATAGCTTGCTGTGAAGTGTGAGTTTGAAGTTTCTTCCTGACTTGCACCCAGGCAACCTCTCTTAGATAACAACCAACCATTTGGGCTGATATGATCACAGGACACAGCTGTTTGCTGCTAGCTATAAAACTATTTTTCTAGTTTTCTTATGCTTTTCTGTTATGGTGCCCATGCTTTTACGTCATCCTTTTTTTCTTACCCAGAGCAGCTGATTCCATACCATATTATTTCTCCCCTGTCTTGGTTGAATTTCAGTACTAGCAGATATGGCTTATTTCAAATGATCAAGACTTCTTTAAACACTCATGTCCATAGCACAGTAGTACCAATTAAAGAAACCTCATTCTGGAATGGAGAAGAGGTGGGAGTGCAAAATAGATATCAAAATGTAAACAGATCAATCTTCTTGAAAAGCTGTCCAGAGATTCGTTTCTCTGGGCTTTTTCGTGTGTGTGTGGCACTTCCTGTAACTTTGGATTTTGTGTTCTTTGACAACGTTATCATGATATGGCACTGTTTGATACCACTTAGACACAAAAAAAAGGTTTGGAAGAATGTGAAATGACTAGTTTCAAGAGATGTGTCTCACCATATAAATAGACTCAAGAGAATAATAGCATCAGCTGTGCTGGGATTGCTTAGTGGGATCCACTAGCATGACCACAATGGATTATAGCCTGGGTATTGTAATGCTGTGTGTAATAACCACTTGGCATAGGATTTAGGATATCTGCCATGAGTGAAATAATTTGATTGCTCTGAAGCTTATGCATAACATGAAAGCAAAACTTTCTTATCAGAGATGTGGTGTCTGTTAATATGCTAATGACTGCAGGATTTTCATATACAAGAGTCGCAAGGGTTATATAACTAATGTGTCAAGATACTTCACAGCCACTTCCTTTTTACACGAGCATTACAGTCCTGTGAACTGTAGAGATGCCTGGAAAGATCATCACATGTCATCATTGGATAGTTGGAAGAAAATAACGATATCTGGAGAGAGACAGAGAGTTTTATGAAGAATGAGTGATTTTGTCTACTATATTTTCAAAGAAAATTTTGTCTGAATGTAATTGCATGAGTTTTTATCCTTTCTTAATTGCACTTTGAGCTGCGGGTAAAAGCAAGGTCAGAATCTCCAGGCTAAATGACGTTTTTGTTTAATGTGTTTTGCATAAAATGCACTAATCGTAGCTGTTCGTGTTTTTGATAAGGAGCCTCAGTGTGATTTTGGAGTTTAGAACCAAACCTGAAGTCATGTGAATTTCATTTTTGGATTTAATGTGAGGACACTCAAGCTGCTTCTCTAAAAATCACTGTTCTGGTACAATGTCACATATGTAATGTAACATCTTAATGTGATACAATACCAGATGCATGAAGTCGCATTTTGAACCAAATGTAATATAAGCACTATTATGTAATTGTAACAGAAACACTGAATACTAGAGATGATGAAAATATCTCAGGGCTTTTTTTGTCATAGCAAAGTTGTTGTTGTCCTCTTTTGACTCTAGTAGTTTGTTGCATTAAGAGATGGAGTAATTTGGTCATCACCAGGTATACCCCTGCCTCCGTGTAACATAGTTAAACAAGTGTTGCACTCCTTCAGGTTATTTCTCTTAACAGGTAAAATTGATAGTGGAACTAGACCCCACCGGTCGAGTTATATTTACAGTGAAAGTTTCTGCTTCTTTAACCACAGGACATCGTAGCATGGCGCTTCTTGGCACACACTGTCACAGTCCTGTCCAGTAAGACCACATTCAGGTGGTGTCTTCAGGACATTCCCACAGCCCAGTCCCTCTCTGTCTTCTGGGTTGGCTTTTATACTGTTTTTCCCTTTATTTCACAGACAGTTGAACATACATAAAAGTAGTTGCAGCAAAAGATCTACTTTCATGTTGTCTTCCTTTTGGGCAGTGGTCCGTTCCTGTTTCTTGGGGAACGTGTGCAGTTTTTTTAGCCATCATTTTCCGCAAAGATATTTCAATAGATTCTCACTGGAAAGGATGGCAGGTTTACCCACTGTAATCAACATATTATAAGACAAAGCACAGCAGTAATAAACTTGCTTTCTTAAGGGACTGATGTAACAGTTCTTAGACAGATGAGTAACTCTTCCAAAATATTGGTCTGACTCATTACTTTCTGCCCACATAAATCCCCTTGTAGTTTCATTAGTCTGGCTTACTGACATTTTTCACTTCCTGTGAACACTATCAGATAGTATTTCTGTGAACTGTAAACAGTGGCAGGGTTTCCACCTAAGAAACTTCTGCAGCGGGTGATGTGCAGACACAGTTTAAGCAGAGCACGCTGGAACGCTCTGCCTTGTCAGAAGTAAGGTAGGTTCCAAGTTGGGGGTCAAATTAACTTCAAAATCCTGCAAGGCCTTTTTTACAGGAAACATTAAAGTAGGGCCATCACCCATGACAGACAGATGGCTATCCTGATTAAGAAGTATATTTCCCTGTTATTTTTACAATACAGTCAAGGTAGATATTTCATCCCCTTCCGCATTTGATTGCAGGGACTCTTTCTCTCTCTTTGTCCTTTGTTGCCTGGAGAGAGCTCCTCTCCCCAGACTGCTGTCACAGGCCACTAGTCTGTGACAAAGCTCACTCTCAATCTCCCACAAAGCTGAAAAATTCTCAAAAGGGCCCTTTTTCCTTCCTTTTGGATTTCGCCTTTTTCCTCATCTGGGCTGCAACAGGGGCTGCGCACAGCATGGGGGTAGCGTGCAGTAGATGAGAGAGGGAGGCACTTCAGAGGCAGGAGCTGACAGCAAAACCCCTGCCCATGATGCACAGGCTGAGTGTCTCATGTCAGAGATGCCACTGCTGTCTCTGCCTTTGCCATTTCTGGCCCATTTGCCTGCGTAGTTGCTCCTTCTTTCCCTACCTGAACTTTTTTCTGTCACCCACATACTTTCTGTAAAATGCCAAGCATTTTGTTTTCCTCCTTCACACTAATGAGATTAATCCTTTCACTAAACTGTCATGTAAGCAAGGCTGAAGAACCCAAGTATGTTGCCACAATTCATCCAAATAGAAGTAGCATTTTTGTTCTGTTTCTGGAAATATATAAATCAACTAAAACTATATTTATGGGAATAATTAACTGAATATGACATAATTTTGCACTATTTTCAGTGGACTGACAGCACAAAGGTTTGCTGATGTTACCATCAGAGCTTCAAGGCAGCTAAAGCTCATTCATTGCTACTAATGACATAACCTGAGCTTCATAGGACACTGTGATAGAGTAGAAAATCCACCTGAGAATCTGAGGCTGGGACCGTAGCTCACACTCACCTTCAGGTTCCTTTGGGGGTTATCACTTACTGATTGATAGTTGCACTTGGCATCCTTGGATTGCTTAACGTTGATCCGTTGTTACACAGACACAGTCTTGACCAAGTCAGAACTATGACAGACACCCAGAATGAGAGAATTCCAAGCATCCGCATCTCCTTTCCTTTATCCTTATGAAATATCCACTGAGGTTCTTCACTGACAGGAAGATGGGATTGAATAGTTAAGGTTGGGTCCAAGTGTGAATGAGAATTCCCCAAAGTTCAGGTATCTCTATAGTTTTTGTTCTGCAAGTGGATTTGCTGCACTTGCTGAGAACTGCCTCTCTCCCAGGGTGCCTGATCGATGATACTTATCTCCTCTTTGCATTCTACCAGGGTGTCCTGCTGAGCTTTGCTGTGGAGCTTTATCTGGCAGATGACCTGTCGTGGGTTGGTCCAGATTGGCCCAAGCAAGCCGAGTGACAGATGTCAGCAGTTGGAAGAGGCCTAGTTTAAAAGCAGAGTTACTGAACAAAATCGGTCCTGTTTTACCTCAAACCAGGACACGTTCACAGAAACCACCATCTATAAGGATGGAGATGATCACAAGCTTCAAATGATGTTTGCTCATTTGGCCTCCTTTTCTTGATACAGTAGTATTGCAGTTAGACCACCCAACAAGGAAGTGGGAAATGGAGGTAAACTTCCTTCTTTTTTTGATGGTTAGTGTCAGAGTAGTCTTGGAATAAACTCGAATGATAAGGTAGGATACTTGGGTACTACTGTTGTCTGCCTTCCATAGTCTTCATGACCAGTCATCTTGAGAGTTCTGTACTAGGATACCTCAGTGCACCTAAAGGGCCCAGTGCTGAAGATATTCAAGCTGTCATCACCTTCCTGCATAGACATTTCCTTGTAATCAGAAAGATAAAGATGCTTTATTGCTTCATTCAAGGAAGGAGATAGAAGGGAAACCATCTGTTTCCCTCTTGAAGGTAGAACGGGAGACAAACTGATTTTATTTCAGTTGATGTATTTGACTTGGGAAAGCCAGAGTCTTTAGCTCTATTCCTCACACCAAGGACCTTCTCCAACGGCTGTTTCATTCAAACAAAGTACAGCTAGACGCAAATATAGAGTATATCTATCTTAATTTACCTCTTGAATCAAGGTTTGATTTTTACTTTACTAGTGTGATTATTACCAATCTAATTTCCTTATCAGGCAGCACCATTTAAAACTCTAAGTGAGGTATCTACCTATATCATCTATATATTTGAACTTATATTTAGGATCCTTAAACATGATTAGTTGTCTAGTTGTTCTTTGTATGCATTTACTTCTGTGCTGCAGTTGTGTATGGGAAAATATGATCATGATGCACTTACAATCTTAACCTAAGCAAAGCAGTATGTTTTTTTGGTTAAGTTCTGTTATTACTTAGCTTCACATAGTGGAAAATTCGACTTCACTAAGCTTTTTTTTTCTTCATAGTTTTACACAGTTATCTGAAGTCAGTCCTGCAGTAACTCCATTAAATCTAATGAAATTAACTTCGGCATTGGTTTGGCCCAGTGTGTTTCTATTTTGAAGTGATAAATTGTCCATAAGAAGCATAGTTTTTTACTTTGCATGTGGTTAATTTCACAAGAATGGCAACAATAATTTCTGAGGCTCAACATCCTTGAAAGTATCTTTGTGGGTCATGCTGAGAATGAAAAATATTATATATACATAGTATCAGAGGCACCAACATAAATCTATAGTTTAAAAAGTCAGCATTCCTGTGGTATTAAAAGGAATTCATCTGAGGAAAATAGCAGAAATCATTCCTCTGAGAGAAGCAACACTGAATAAATGTATGCATGTTAAAATGTCTAAATGTTTTACTGTTGTCTATAATTGAATTAGGTTCCAAGTGAATGAAGGGAAAATGAGACTGTTTGAAAAAGAGCAATCAATTGTACTAGTCGATGGGGGATCAAAGAGAGAATGTGACAAACTGATGAACCTGTAGCTCTCCTTCACCTGACAATAAGGGAATGTTCAAATAAATAAGATTATGTTCAAATAAAAGACATTAAAGAAATTTTCTTCAGAATAACATCCAGGACATTTTCACATGTACAAATCACAGAATTGTAGAATATCTCAAGTTGGAAGGGACCCATGAGGATTATCAAGTTCAACTCCCTGCTCCTTGCAGGACTACCTAAAAGCAAACCATATGACCAAAAGTGTCTTGTTGAACTCTGACAGGTTTGGTGCTGTGACCACTCCTCTGGGGAGCCTTTTCCAGTGACTGACCACCCTGATGTACACCCTGACCACAAAGATATACAAAAATGTCTTTGACAGGGAATTATAATTGCTATTTGTGAGGGGAGTGACCAAATCAATAGTTTATTAAAAAGACATGAATAACCTCACTTTGCACTGATTTCTTATGTGGTTTCCTTACTATGCCAGGAAATTCTGTGCTGAAATCAGGACATACGACATTCCTAATGACTAGATTCAGTTCAGAATTAAATGAGTGCTTCTATCTACTGAATGAGTCATGAATTACAGCTCTGTTCTCAACACTCTTTCAAATCAAGGAAATAAGGCACAGAAGTGTTGAGCTCCTGTCTCTCCTATTGAACTATTATAATATAGGTCCTAGGACTTAGATACTGTGATATCCTTATCTTGAAATTACCCAGCTCCTGTTGTAGCATTGGTCCACTTCATAAAATTCTTCAAAATCCATGCAAAGAGCAGCAAAACTAATGGTAATAGATCTCTAGTCCAATGGCTAGTGTATTTCCTGGGGAGATGCAACACCTAAGTTTCTGTCCTTGGTCCAAGATACACTTATTGAAAATGGAAAACCAACACAAGATTTAAGAATAAAATATTCTACAGCTTGATGGTTAAGGCATTTTCCCAAGAAGAAAAGTTAATGAATAAAACCCAGATGTCATAACTGTCTTCTACAGTGTTTTCCTGAGTAGAGGCATTCACTTTTTTTAACTGAAGTGCAGTACATTATCTTAATTGGAAAGCTGGAATGAAACATTTTTTACAGAAACAAACTTTTTTTTTTTTTTGGATTCTTTCCAACAGCATTATTTTCTGATTTAATTTTCCCAAGATCAATGAGTTTAAAATCTGTTCTTCACAAGTTCCTATTCCAAACAAAATCATTCAATCACAGAATAATTTAGGTCATAAGTGACCTCTGGGGGCCTTCTCGACTAATATCCCATTTGAAGCAGGTCTAGCTTCAATGTCATATCAGGGTGCTGGGGCCTTATATCAAGGCCTTATCTAGTCAAGTTTTTTAAATCTTCAACAAGAGAATTTTGCCTTAATTTTTCTTAGAAAAGACTATTAGCTCCTGATTTCTCTATTCAAATATTTTGGGCTGATATGTAATAAAAAGCTGTAGTGATAAGACAGTCTGACTTAAATACTAGCGATCAAGGACAATTTTAGCTTGAAAAAGCTTGAGTCTCTATACAGTGAAGGAATAAGACATGTCTTCTACCTGGTGTTTCAGGATGGCAACTGCACTAGCAGCTCTGGACCATTGTCTGAAGGAGGTTCCCTCTCCAGGCCTGAAGAACTTTCTAGGTTTGGGTTATCCTTGATCTCCCATGTTTGCAGACTGTTCTTGAAAACAAGCTTGCAGAAAACTTCCTGTTTCATTATTTTGAGGTGTTTTGATTGTATTTGTCCTTATGCAGGACTGCTTGTATGGCTTCGCCACATGGATTCATTTTATGCTTACTGTATAAATTGAAACTTGTTTTGATTTTGAGCCAGACAAGTCACCATTTATTTGTGTGTCACCATATATTTGTATGTGCTTTCAGAAATTACATTGTAATCGTCCCACTATTTATTCTGAAATTCATTCTTCATTCATTCATTTGCGTCATCAAGAAGAAAAAACCCAACAAACTTTTATAGACTTCTGTGAACATTTACCAAGAGAATTAAGTAAGATAGCAGTTTGTGCCTGCTTCACAATTAGAGCTTTATTCTCCAATTTCTGTTTTTGATCTCTGCTATTTCTGCAGAAAATCATATGGACTCTGCAAGACATTTGCTTTCTTTTACAAGACATGATACCCCATAGCCTGATGCCCTTGTGTTGTGACTGCTTCCACATTTGTTGTGTTTGCTTTTGCTGCCTCTACTATTTGTTTACCCCTGCATTCAATCTTTCTGATTTTGCATCCACTTTGTATCAGATATATCTTAGTCCTTCAACTATTTGTAAGCACTTTGGTTTCTGGTTTCATTTCACTGAAAACATTCACTCATTTTTTGGAAAAGTCAGGTCAATTTCATTCTGGCACGTTCCCTTTGACACTGCTGTTCCCCAAATAATTTTATTTCTCATTAAGCTCCTTGTTAATCATTGCATTTATGTTACTTAGCTCAATTGGTTAGATATGTAATGTAATGGTCCATGATATCAGCTGCTGCTTTTTACTTTTAATGACAATGTGTCTTTCCCTTCTAATCTGCTATTTCTCTTTCCTGGTTTCATGTACCCTAGATGTGAAGTCTCTCTCAAAATTTGTGTTACTTTTTCTGGCCAGGAGAATATTTCTTCAATCTTCTTGCACTTCTTGTTTTGAGCAATTGGGTTATACTCCACATAATTTCTCCACTGATCCTTGAATCAGTCAGGAGGCGTAATCTGCAAGAAAATTTTTTCTAGAAAATCTAGTGTCTATCACCATAACTCTGAGCCTCACCCTAAAGACACTGAAACTTTCAGCTATGTCCTTTATTTGATTTGTCATAGATTTAGTAGATTTAATTTTTAGGTTATCGCACATACTATATAATTTCTTTGTCTTCCTTTAATACTTTAATTTTAAATGTATTCAGTTTGTTCCTCATTATTCTGTGTATTTCTCTTCTAGTTTGTGTCCATTTTTCAAGTCTATATAGAATAATATACTTCTTTCAGTCTCAAATTATATATAGCTTGGTCTTTCTCCATTTTGATGGTAGAGCAGACCTAAAAGCTCACTGTCAACAATAACTAAAAATTATCTTTACCTTCTCAGGACTGTCTGTACCAGCTCTGTTTCTTATTTAACTACTTGATTAGTGGATTTAGCTGATTAAGAAGCAGAAAAATTATTCTTCTCCCAGGCTAGTTTTCTTTCACCTTAGTGATTTGAATTGCCTTGCTGAAGTGCCAGATGAATACTGGATCCAGGGGCAAGGAGAACAGAGGATGTGGAACATGGTTGCAAACACAAGAGTCTGCCTTTGTGGCAGTAAGGAATTATTGGTACAGATCAAATGTTCTCATGGAACTACAACTATCATAGCTTTTTTACCTTAGGCACTCCCCCCAGCAAAATGTAACAAGCTTTCCTGCTCTTTCCTGTGCCTTAATTTCTTGCTTCATAAAATTTTTTATCTATTATTTAAGATTTCTTGATATGCATGGTCATAATGTGTTGATACCTATGATATAGATGTTCAAATTTCATTAAACTCTGCACATTTGATTTTATACATATTAACTGAAATCTATTTTTCTTGATACTTGTTAACACAGTGTTAATGAGCTTTATTAAGTCTACAACAGGTTATCAAAGATCAGATTTTGTAGGTTACAGGTATTTGATATTTGATTACTCTTTGGAGATTTTCCAGATCTCCTTTTCCTCCCGTGATTTAGTGTGTCAAATCTTTGGGTTAAGTCATTTCTCGCTTTCCATAAGTATTCAAGGGAAATATTAACAGTTCTTGGTATGTTGTTTTTCTTGACCATTTTTCACCTACTTTCATTGTCTTGAGTTTTCCACAGATAAATCTTCTCTCTGAAGACTGACTGTACTTTCATTTGTTTGGATTTTTTCCCTTTCTAACTCATTATATCACTCCATAATTATAACCTAAGAAACAAAATACTTTATTTTTATCCTTTCTTGCTCTCAACCTGATAACTGTTTTCCCCACATAGTTGTCTTTCAAAAACTCTTTTCAATCATTAAACCTTCTCTCTCCTCCACCATGACATACAAATACTTCCTTTTTGTTTTAAAAGTCTTCTAGCGTCTTTTTTTTTTTTTTT
>VZTS01015186.1:120011-134149 GCA_013400795.1 Pluvianellus socialis
TTTTTTTTTTTTTTTTTAATCATGTCTCTCAACAGAAGGCAACCAGTCTTTGATGCATGGTCATTCTGGGTCATTTTCCTACCATATTGATCACATCACATTGTGAGTCTCTTCATTAATTTTCCTTATCTCATCTCTGATAGTCTTCTCTCTGTTAGCATCCTCTGTGGTTTTAACACAATCTTTTAAAGTTTCAAGCTTATTCATCTGCTACACCACCCTTTATTTTGGCTGTCTTTGATATCCTATGTTATAACTGACTCATGTCTCTTTTGTGTGGTTCTTTCATGTTGCAAGTCTTGCTTTCTCAAACTTTTTTATTTGCTTTCATGAAAGAGTGGCCGGCTGGCTTTCAACAGTCAGATATTACTCCTGTCTCTTGAATCAATAAATATACAGGTTTGATTGTGGTACTTAATTTTTTTCAGTGACTTTGTTTAGCATTTTCAGATCTGCAATGAGTTTATTGACTCCAGCTTCTGATCAATAGAATGTGCTTCCAGGAAAATCTGGAATTGTTACAGTTATCTCTACCACTCTCCACCACATTCCTCCCTCATAAGACTCTCAGAGAGAGTTTTCCCCACGATTGTTCTCTTTAGTTGTTCAGTTTTCTTAGGCACCAAGCAACACAGCTATGATGAAAAAGACTATTGCTAGGAGACAGTTCTGTGTTTCTTGGCCACGCTCACCTGACATGTGCCAGTAAGATTACCAAATCTCATATTCCCTTGTCATATGACAGGAGTCAGTATCCGCTTGAAACAAATGGCTAGTAGCTGAATGTAGTTCTTGGCAACATTTTATTTTTTAAGTGGAAAACCATTCTTTTTTCTTTTGTTATTCATTGTTGTAACATAGAAGATGAACATTTTTTTTCTTTTGGCTTCCACTGAAGTTTTATGGAAGCCATCGCAGTTTAGTATTAATTAATATCCACTTATAGCAAAGTGTTGACAATAACTTTCCAAAATTGTGAATTTGACATTTAGCAGCATCATTTAAGAGAGCAAGAGGAGCTTTCCAAACTACAGTTGAAAGTAAATTAACTGTGATACAAATGTTTATAACTTTAGTCACTTACTGAGTGGCTAAGGAAGCTTTTGTTACCACTAGAGACTTCCACATGGATGACATGAGATACTTCCTCCCTGGTTACCTTGCCAGACATTATGTTTTGCCTCAAGTATTTCTATTTAAAATGCTCATTATTTTAGCTTGCACAATTGGAACTGAAATTCTGCGTATTGGGGCCAGTGTGCTCTAGTGATTTCTCTTTTTATTTCAAGTCCTGGAACAACAGGCTGCTGCTTTGTTCATAGCCCACTATGAAAGGGTCCAAAGCAAGAGGTTTGGGAAGACCTTGTGTTCATTTACCAAGTCAAAATTGTTACTGTACCAGCTGTCATGCCCCTAATTTGGACGTTTGCCCAATGGCTGAATCTTAGCCATGTAATTAGTTTTCAATACACTCAAAGAGAACCCTCTTTGGTGAAGAATATCTTGAAATGGCATTTGTCTGAGCTATGAAGAGCTCTAAAGTTCCTCCAAGGAGTTAGTTTTGTAAAGGGATGTAATCCTTTCTGCTGACTAAAGGACTGGTCTTCTCCTAACACATTTTAGGGAGAGGAGCATACATCATGTTTTTCTTTTTACACTCCATCAGTCTTTGAAGAGGTATGAGGCAATAATTACTCTGTTAAGGCATTCCCTGATGTCAGTAAACAAGAGAAGGGTCCACAGTTACACTAAGTGATTGTGTGGGTAACTGACAACATTTGTTTGATGAAATCTGTTGTTGAGGCAATACGTATTGTACAGATGAACAGTCATGAACTTCAATATGGAAAACAGATGACGTGCTTGCATACTTCATAGAGGGACTAGTTGAAAAAGAAGTTAGATTAACCTCCTTGTTATTTCATTCTGGGCAACAAAAAATGGAGGAATGCTATATTTACTAAATGATCAGGAGATAAACTCTAAAGTTTCCCTGTGCATTACAAATGTTTGGAGTTTCTACTTTCCCTCCATTTAAGAAGACCACGTGCATGATATTGCTGTGATGCAAGACATGACATTTTACCAGACCTGAGCACTGCTAAATGTGTTATCAGTAGATACATTTATGCAAGTCCAACCTGTATTTTAAGTAAGGCCTGAATAAAAGCTTTTCACAGGTAGCTATTTATCTAGCTAGATAATTTCCCTCCTTCCTTCCTTCCTTCCTTCCTTCCTTCCTTCCTTCCTTCCCTTCCAGATTTGAAAACATTTTCCAATATATAAAGTATGAAAAATAGTTAAAAAGAGGAATTTTTATCAGGTAGGTTTTTCTGCAGCCCCCTCCAGCCAACATCCTCTCCACCCTACTCAGAGAAGGGAGTGTGACAAAAGTGTGTCAGGTACTTCAGATCCTTTAATACGTGGCAACATTAAGTAGTTCTTTTCTGTGAATTGACTGTCAGGGGGTAAGAAAATTACCCCTTATCAGGAAGGAACTTGTGGCCCTTTAGCAGTGGAATGTGCAGACGGACTCTGCAACAGGGGATTTATCTGGCAGTGTTACTTCCATGGAATGTTTCTTTACTGTCTATAAAACTTTCTCTCTCCCCACACGCTGCCATCTCTCCACTCACTACATGCCTGCGTAGTTGGCCGAGTCTGTGACTTACTGCCTTTTTTGGAAAAAGGAGGGCTAAAGATATTTGTGAGTATAAAATTATATTCATGTCAGAGTTAGGAACTGAACTTTTTTTTTCCAACTTTTTTTTTTTTATTTCCCTCTGGTTTATGTGCAGATTTTCATAGACATGCTGTTAAATGTAAAATGCCTTCAGAACATACATGGTCAAAATCAAATGACAAATGCTATGATGGGATATGTAATTTTGGTATCAAATGAAAATCACAACCCTCTTGCTCCCTTTCTGTCCAGGTAAGTCTCCAAGCCTGCCTGGTCTCCATGCCTGTCATTCTGTAGACTTGGCTATTAAGGTATCAGTGGCATGAAAAGAATTTTATCAACACAACAGCAGATCTTTATATCTCTAGAGATATCTCTAAATGAGTCTGTTCTGGTGATCATTAGGCATAAACCTCACATGCAGAATCCTTCACCAGTGATGAATTTAACTGTCCCCTTTGAATGAAGTGGAATTTGTTTGCTTTACAGAGACAATGCCCGATAGACAAGTATTTGCATCACTTGGCTATATCAGATGGGTTATCAGAACTATTCACATATCATTGAACAATCAAGGAGAAGAATGCTGAAGGATTTAAGACAAGTTGCTGTAGAAATTAGAGAAGAGATGAGCTATATGTGACAGATGGAATAAATCAAGGCCTTTTAAAATGTATACGATCTGTATTATCACTAAGAAAAGTTATGAGTGACTGTCAAGAGAAAAAGCTGTCCTTGAACCTGTCCTGTCATTTTTTCTCTTTCTTTTTTGCTTTCTGCTACTTCCCTCTTGAAGGAATATCTTGCATTGCTTGTGTATGATGCACACATCTACCTCCAGCATTTGCAAGCTATTTATGTGTGCTGCTCTTCAATAGAATGGGCAGCTGCCCAGTTTGCTTGCATAATGCTAGCAGCTCTGCATGAAGAAATGAGAGGTTTCACTTTGGTTGCAAACTGACATTTGGCATTATGTGTTTCATCTTGTTTTTTTAGGCAGCTGCAAAGGTATGCACACAAGCAGTGCTCATGCTCTGTCTAAGACCTCGTGAATGCACACTATTCCTTAGTCTGTGTTGATTAGTTCTTCTGCCTACATCCTTGCCAAAGTTTCTCACAAGGGGGGTCAGGCAGCTCACTCTGGCTACCAGCTTCTTGTCAGATGCAGTTCAAGGCATTGACCATCAACTGTATAAGAAACCACTTCCTTGTATGAGAGCTGAAATGTCTTCCTCAATAAAAATACGCATTGTTATATTTTTCCTATAAAAACGTAATTGATTTTAACTGTTCAGTTCATTGTACAAGTTCTAGTGCCTCATCTGTCTTTGGATGATGACTTTGTCATGTAAACTAGGCCAGATTACTCCTGGCCTAGTTTTAAGTTATTCCTAACACATTTCTAATCTCAGTTGTCCATGTTAAAACATGGGACTTGGAGGGCAGGAACTTCATTGTCATACCTGATTTATGTAGGGGGCCACTGACTCTGAGGATCCAAGCTATTGTTATCCCTTGTCCTTCCTCTGCCCTCACACCCACTGGAAATGGGCAGAAAGTCCTGACACAGTATGAGAGCTGTGGCAATGAAAAAAAACCCAACATATTGATGGATGTGTACGTCTAGTGCAGTTGTCTCAAATGGCAATGTCTAGTATCAGAGAGAAAATTCACATCTGTCCAATAGTGTCCCAAAACCACATCCAAAAGCTGAATATTTCATAAATTCATTAACTTCTCTACCTAGTGTTACTATATGCTTATGCTGGACTTTTACACAAGAGAGAAGAAAAAAGGGATATGACAGGGACATACTTCTCATTTGGTGTGTCAGACGTCCAGTGTATACGTGGTAAGAACTATTCAGCATGTATGCCATGTGCCAGGAGGCTTCTGGGGAGCTTCAGACCCACTGTGTGCTTGTTGCGGGGTCGATCACAACACGCACAGTAAATCTGGTGTACTCTGGCAGCTCCAGGCTCACTCTGTATGCACTGAAGGCTGATGCATCAGTGTGCAGGGGATGTATCCAGAATCTCTGCTGGATAGGCAGGAATCCCAGACAAACACAGCAAATTCTGCCTGGCAGAATTTCTAAATATAAGAAAAAGGTGGGAGGAAAACCCAGTGACATAGTAGCCCTTGTACTCAAAAGAGCTACCCACCTCATCACATAGGAGTACGCCTTTCTTTTATTCTGTGTGAATCTCTGTTATGGGTCATTTTACATCCCCCCTCTGGTGAGGACCATGTCTGCATGTGAGACTAAACCCTGAGCCTGCATAATCTCGTGTAGTTCCACTGGCATCAGCAGGGGGTATGCTGGTTTACTTCTGCTCCTGATTTGGCCCCATTCCCTGTTTTTTTATTAACTGATTGTTGTGCTTTTTTTTTTTTTTTTTTTTAAACAGTCACAGAATGGTAAATGATAATAATAGATTACTGCATGGATGGGTGTATCAGCATATGTTTGTGGGGGGATGTGAGAGACTGAACTGTGGGACGACCTCCCTGACATTCTCCAAAGCCTTTTTTCTTTTCCCAGGCTTTTTGGGAGGGCGTTTGTCTGAGTGGGGGGGGAATTCATTAGGTATGCTGGGGAAGAGATTTCTTATGTTTGCTTCCAGATCTTTATAGCCTTCATGGAGTGGGATGCACAGTTCCCATAAATATGTGATAATGATCATTTGGAGTGTGAATGTTAATTTGTGTAATGGGTTCCCAAAATATGGGCCATGTGCCTGCTGAGTATGTTTTATTTTAAAATAAATGTGCATACATAATACACACACAGACACATGCTGCCTGCATATGCATCCATAATTAAAAATCTAAAATTATAATTTGTTTTTGAAGGAGACAAAGCAGCAGCTCCCACAGTACACTTGTAACGGTTGAGCAGGAGCCCAGCCGTCAGGATGGTTTTGTGAGCCCTGCCGGAGATCACAGTCCCACATGGACAGCTGCAGCTACAAAGCACCCCAGTGACCTAGATTCAGCTGTAGATTACTGTCTGGTTTGGCCTCTGCCTGCCATCGCTGCACCAGGAGTCTGATTCTGTTGCACAAGCTAACTTGCTTACTGCTCTGACCCATTTTACCATAGCAACCTGGTTTGCTGTACCAGCGGCTAGAAAAAGCACACAGGCGACTTTTTAAGGATTCCAAGATTAAGTTCACTCTCTGCTCTTTTTTTTCTTCGCCTCCCCTCTTCTCCGCCCCCCTGCCCCACAATGTGCTTAGCAGACATGACGAAGAAGAACTGACAATTTCCAGCAACACTGGAAGCCAGGAAAAGATTTAGGCGAGGTATTACTTATGTACTTTTAATATATTGTTCATCCTGATCAATGTTTTTGACTTATTTTTCTGTTCCTGGCATAATTAGCTAGACGCTTCCCTTGCCCCAAACATCTTATTCCTGATTTTTCCCTCATCCACCCCCACATCCTTTCCTCAATATCCTGCCCATTTTACTTTCATGAGTACATCTCATTATGTCCTATGTTTTTGATTTTCTGATAATATATGAATAAGTCCAGTCAGATATTCATGAGCAAAACCGCTCTCACTATAGTATGTTAGCTGTTGTCCATACATTTGTATGTTTTCATGGATGCACATGTTAGAAACAGGAGAAGGCAGTTTAAAGGCAGCTCTTTTTGGACATTAATTTAGTCTTTCATAGGCATGGTTCTGACTGGGAAAAAAAAAAGACAACCCAAACCATTATGGATAATGGTAGTCAGGTTTGAGAAAATCATATGTTGACAATTTTTCAAGGTTTTTTTTTTTTAATGTTGCTGAGGAAACACTTCATGTTTGCTAAACTTGGAGATGAGCATGTAGATGTAAGCACATGCAAAAATACGCAAAATCACAAGAAAGTAAAAAGGAGACAAGTCTTATGAAAGAAATTGGCTTTTCTCTCCATGTTTCACATGTTTATGAGATGCTCGTAAAGCACCTGAGTATTTTTGCGAGCCAGCCAAAGGAACTTTACCCAGTATCTTCCAAGCCCAGCCGCAACTGTTTCTGTCCTCATGGGGGATGGGAGAGGCACAGTCAGGCTTTCAGGCTGACAAGCATCAGAGAAACATTTAATTTTGTAAAATGTTTTGGGAATCTGTTTTGCAACCCACACAGAGAGTCCCAGATATTCATAAGTCACGAAATTTTTGAGTTTGCCAGTGGCATTGCTGCTCTGGGTGAATGGTTTGGTTCAGGCTCATTTCTGCTGTAGACAGATAGCTCCTGGTTGCATTGATTTATTTATTTTTAGCTTCTAGAAACTGGTAAGTGGGTTCATGTTTTGCTAATCAGCACTAGTATTGTGTAAGGCTCAAGTTCCTTATGTCTCCCAGCTGGCTAGTAAAATAAGGTAGGAAAGTGGTACTACGTAAGACTCTCAAAAAATAGTGCAAGGTGCCAAAATGGTTCTTATGCAATTGAAAAGTACATCTCTCAACATTCCTCCCTCAGAAGGACTGTCCTTATCTCCAGGAACGAAGATGTTTGAGCTGTTTGGGCTGTGCACCCTTTCGAGCATTTCAAGTCTCACACAAAGGGAAGGTTTCTTGTACAGTTGATGGTCAATGCCTTGAACTGCATCTGATAAGAAGCTGGTAACCAAAGCAAGCTTCCTGACCTCCCTTGTGAGAAACATTGCAAAGGACATGGGCAGAAGAACTAATCAGCACAGACTGAGGACTAGTGTGTATTTGCAAGGTCCCAGACACGCTGCTGAGCACTGCTCACGTGCATGCCTTTACTCCACAGCGAATGGGAAGCTGTCCCTCAGTCCTGCAAATGCAGTTCTTCTTGCCAATGTGTTGTAAGGCCATACGTGGGCATACCTCAAGGTAACATGATGTCTCATATCCTCAGAATGTAACGGGAAGTTAGATTCTGTGTAGATATGTTTTCTAAGAGGTTTCAAACAGTAATTGCAAGCGGATCATACGTGAGCAATCCGCTCTGGAGAGGAGAGAGACAAAGGTAAAGGCACCAAGTTCTATTACATTCAGAAAGTTGCAGACTCCTTGTCAAAATGAAATATTTTTAAAAAATCATATCACTGCTATCATTTAACCCTGTAAGACACAAACATCTCAGGTCTTATGCTTTATTGACAACCCCTCCTCAAAGAAAGTAAAAATTAAATTGAAAAAAACCCAAAGCACCTACTATTTCCTCACTTCATCATCTGGGCAGTTGCCATAATTTCCAGTCACTTGGTCTGAAAATTATGTACTTGTCCTTATCTAGAGGATGTAGAACCTTTTTTTGGTGCAGGCAGATCTGGCAGCTGCCAGGGCCAGCAGACTGGTGTTGGTAGGCAGCAGTGTTACTATCTATGCCTGGACTGGTTCTACACCTTCCTGCTTTCCCATGCCCTTTGCCAGAGCTAACTGTGACTAGCCCTGCCAGGACAGTGTAGCACCCAGCTCTGAGGAAAGTAAATCTCTCTCTTCCTTCTTTAGTGGGAAAAACTTGAAAGGCCTTGTCCAGAGCTAGCCTTAAGTAAGTCAAATTGCAGCAGGCTTTCAGCAGAAAAAAAGAGACATTGTGTTGACAGTCATGACTAGTTCATGATACAATAATACTAAGTTTTCCTTTGTTCTCTAGGCTGACTTAACCTGCATGGTGAACATGAAAGTCAACAAGAAGGTAAACTGTAATGGACAAGGCATGAAAACCTCCAAGACAGAACTACCCTTTCTCGAAGACTTCAGAGACCAAAACCACCTATGTTTATCCCAATGAATTCTGTTTTCTAAAGATTGGGCCTGAGTGTCATCTTCTGGGCTTTCTGAAGGATTAAGAAAACTCTTATGTGTAAAGGGAGAGATATTATCTCTCATGCTTCCATTGCCATATACTCTTCAGTTATTTTATGGACTGCATGGGATTCATTAACCAGTCTTTTGGATGAACTCACCTTAGTGAACTGATCATTTCTTTATTACTTCCTGGGGCTCTAATGTTCTTAATTAGAGGAACTATTAGCTTACTTCCAAGATGAAGAACCATCAAAGGTGCAGTTTACCAAGTGTGGGTTTTAAAGGAAGAAAGGTTGTGCAGTCTGAGTTGAATTTCAGTGGTCCTCAGCACTGAAGGATTTGTCATTGTGCAGGATGTTGAAAACCACCTCAAAACTAAATCTTTAAAGGCACAAGTGTTATCTTTTCTGTAATTTCTCAGGTAACATTGTAATGTTTTGGACAGCAATGTAACATGCTCTTATAGTTTGTATTTGGTCACTTCATTGGAAAGACTTCAGAGACTGAGTTATAGGTCATGTACAAATAAGTGTAAGAATTGTCTCTCACAAATAATTCTCTCTTACCGCTGACTAGAGAAACGCCTACCCAAAAAGCTATCAGATTGAGCCTGTGACTGGGAATCGTCCTATGGCACAGAGCTACTCTAAAGTTAAAGAACAGGAAACCACCATTGTGGGAAACTGAACTTGGTATCAGTTGCAGAGATACAGCAGAAACGTAACAAAATTACTAAAAATCAAAGCCAATGCCCTTTTTGACTTCCTCTGAAAAGTGAACTGAACCTCTTTGCTGATGGTCTACTGAGAGGATAAATCATAAACTGCAGATGCTGATTTTAAGGATGCTAATTTTACTGTTGTCACACGCTTCAGACAATGGCTGTAATCTACATCCCCCTGTACACGTCACAGTCTTTTAACTAAACCTCCTTATTCCTACTCATCTTTAGAAGCCAGTGTGTTTAGCTTGCTATTTTGCATATTACCAAAGCATCTAGATGTTCTAGGTAAGGTCAAGAACATACAAATGAAGTTTTCCATTTCTTTGTCATGTACTGGTGAAGGATAGGCAATTCTTTTGGCTTTTTCTAAATACATAATTACAGACAAATAAATGTTAGCTAGAAACAAAATGACAATGGTTTCATTAATTAGAAAAATGTAGAAAGCACTAGATCTGTGGAAAGAGATGGAAACAAGTAAAGGACACTATGGCAAGCAGAAGTAATGAAGCTGGTGCAAGAGGACTTACAAGTGAAAGGTGGGAGGGGATGGAAATACAGGCCTCAAGAGCGTGAGGAGGAAGGTCATCAGCTGGGAAAAGTGAAGCCAGAGTTGGAAAATACCACTAGTGTCCAGTGCTTATGAAGATGTGCAGCTGCTTCTGGTTTGGATGAATCTTTTATGCAGCTGCTGGCTCTGCCTAGGAATGTCTTCTGCCTCTGGGACCATATGATACACATCAGCGTTGGGAAGAGATAGAGCACTGGCAAGCCTTTATTTCCACCCCAAAATGTGCTGTCACACAGGATGAAGAGAAACACTTCCTGTTTGAATGATAATTTAAAATAACTATTTTTATATTTCAGTTTAATTAATTAGACATTACTTGTTTATTTTTATTCATGCCTACTGTCTTCAGCTGCATCTGAATCTGCTCACTTTTCCCAAGAGTCCTTTCACAGTAGATAGGACTATAATCAGATAGGTACATTTAAAATCACATATAAAAGAATAGTTTTCTTGGCTAATATTAATCCAGAAGAAATTAAAACCCAAAATAATTTGGAAAGCCAGTGCTTCTGGACAGGTTACATAAGATTACTTCATTATTGTGCCAAGTGTGTCTGGGACCTGGATGGTCCTACAAAGGAAGAGATAGCAGTGGAAAAAAGAGCAAAGCTGAAACACTGAGCCTTGAAGTGCTGGGTTTGCTTTTGCTGCTACTCCTGAGAGGATGTGAGAGACAAAGATTGTGACATCCCGTGCAGCATCTTTGTTCTCCCTCACCTCTGTATTACTGATGGCAATAAGAGTGACTCTGCTTTTGTTTAGAAGCCAGCAGTGCACATCTCCTTTGAGCAGGGTTTGGATTAAACTTCAATAATACATTCCTGTTTTAAAGTCTCTCTGTTCTTCATGTAATAGGTGCAACAACAGTAAGGATACCTTGCCTGATGCAACATATTGAGTAAAAGAAGGATGGACTAGGCTTCTTAAAGGCAAGGACAGGGCATACAGAAGGCAACTGAAGTAAAAAAGAAGAATGAAAGCACCAAACCAGGCTTTGTGGAGCGGAATGAAAGGAAGTGAAGACTTTTTTTCTGAGGTCAGGGTGGAGTTTTTGGAGAAAATGAAAATGAATTTAACAGTTCAAAGATCTCTACTTACTGATCAGTCCCTTGTGGGATGCTTACTTTTCCAGATGCAACAGCACTGATTGTACTGTTAAATACCGAATACCTGTGAAAAATGAGACTTGACATCCTATGAGCAAGAAGATTCACATTTTCCCAGAGTTGCACTATATTATTCATAGGGTTGTAAACTACCAACATAATGCACTTTACACTTTACCTTTTGTGTTTTGGGAAACTACCTATGGTCAAATGATGGTCCGACTTGATGATCTCAAAGATCTCTTCCAACCTAGAAGATTCTAAGATTCTATGATTCTAAATGAATGCTTCTGATTTTACAGGTGAAGGATATGATACTATTTAAAGCTTTTCAGAGCTTGAGATGTGACTTTTTAATGCAATATTTTATACAGAAACAGCAAAGATATAAATAGTTTTCACTTTTTATAAATATATGCTTGTAGCATGATAAATGATCTGGTCAAATAAGATCAATATTGGAGGTACTAGACCTTTGTAAATCAGATGGAGCTGTGTTAACTGAACAGTCAAGAAAATTTCATAATTTCTGTTTGATAATTATAGGTCTGTCCAATGTTTTCTAGTAGCAGAAATATTTGTAGAAAAAGTAAAATATTACAATGTGGCAGAAATACAAAAACACAATCATACAAATTGTTTTCGTATGCCTACAGTGAAAGACGCCAACACTTTGTGATAATATTAACCGATATAGGCATTTGTCCCTATCAGACCATCTTTAGACCTTTTAATCTCAAGCATACAAAATTGTAGTGCTTGAAAGTGCATGAAGTTGTCAACTAATAAGTAGACATTTGGGTTTTATTAATGTTTATGTCCACATTAAAAAACGTGAAGCCCTGTGAGAATGGGTGTGTAGAATGAACAGAAATCTAAGCACCCAGTGCCTGTACCATGCATTTTTGAAGTGGAGGTTACTTTGAATAGGTCTTGTCTAGTCCTATGGATCAATTTTAATTATGATTTAAACTGAGTAAACAGGAGAGGAAATCCTGAAGAGCACTTTTTGTCCTAGCTTCATTGAAAACCAAAGCTAGTTTGGATGCTGAGACAGCTCTCTGATACAAACAAAACTATTCGTTGTAACTAAGAATTCACAAGAAGATTCCTTTAAAAAATGCACTAACATGCTAATGTAGATCCATCCCATTTTATTTAGCATCAGAAAAATCTGTTTTATGTGACACAAGACGCCAAGAAGTTCAGTTTTCAAAAATTATTCTTAAAGTTCAGGTAAGAAACTTCTGTTCCGCTTTAGGTGTGACAAAGCTCTCATACACACAGAGCATGTAAGACAAGCTCCAAATAATAGTATTGATGGTTGCAGTTTGAAGTGAGCTAGGCATGCTTTCTAAAGGTGAAGATGTGCCATGCTCCGAATAATCTGGTCTCATTTACAGTGTTCCGGTATGTGCTTCATGGTAATTATTCTGAGGTTAGATGTCTGATCTCTAGAGATGACTGCCGTTTAATGATGTTTGGTTGCTGATCAGTCATCTTTTAAAGTTCTTAGCACAGACAGGAATATAAAAGGATATTTCTCTTTTCCACTTGATAAGAAAAAAATCATAAAATAATTTAAGTTTGCATGGATCGCAGAAGGCCATCTGAACTAGATCCTGTTCAAAGCAGGGCTAATTTCAACTGTCTTCCATGAGAACTAACACATGCGGTCATAAGGCTTCCTCCAGTGGCTTAAAGAAGACTTTTCCTATTTTCTTGCTCGACTGAGCAGTCTATAGCAGATGCCCACCCTCCTATCAACTTCTTGACCTTGACTTTGGTCCCAACTCATAAGCTCTCCATCTGCCCCTCAGCCATTCCATAGCAAGTCTCCATACAGGGCAAGCTGTTCCTTTGAGTAGTGAACCCTTCTCTCTTCATTTCACCTACTTGTCTTTCTTAAAGACCTGTATCCAGTCATTGCAGCACTCCAGTCATGTGAGCTATTCCACCATATCTCTGTGATCCCAATGAGGTTACACATCTGTGACTCAGTTATACATTTGGGCCTTGACTTCTAATTCTTCCTGTTTGTTTCCTGTACTCCCTGTTTTTGCGAATGTGCACTTGACAAGGACTCCAAGTTGCACTGCGTTCTCAGGGGAAGAGCGAGATGCCGTTCCTCAGGTGTTTCCTTCCTGCTTCTCATTCCTCCACTTCTCTTCCAACTATGGTTTTCATCTTCTAACAAATCTAATTTAAAGCCTTTTCAACAAAATTGGAAAGACTGTGAACAAAGACGTTCTTGCCTTACTTTGTCAGGTGAATCCTGTATTTCTGCAGGATGGGTGTCTCCATCCCCTGCAGAGGGAGTGTCTTACTACTGTTACTCACTGCTGGCTCTTCATGGCACACTGCTTTTAATACATGAATCAGGCTGGTCAAGCACCAACACTTCCATCAACAGAACTTGTTCCTTTGGGCCTGTCATCAGTGCCATACACCTCTTCTGCAACTGTGCACCTGCGAGTGGAGAAAGAGCCTTCTTCCTCTCGTTAGAAACATAAGCTTCCAAAATTCACTGTCATGGAGTCACAAATCTCCACCCCCTCTAGCCTGGATGTTCCTTTTTCTGTACAATGCAAGATCCAGCACCTTGACCTTGCAAGGTTTCAGCAAAGATCCTGTTGATTTCCTGCTCGTCTTCCCTTGCACTGTATAGTCTGGTCACCTCCACCCTCAGATCTTTTACCAGGCATCTCAGTAATTTGACTACAAAACATCTCCCACTGACGAGGTGACTATACATGGCAGCCTGAAAAGGCAGCTTTCCTTGTTTGAGGTAAAACAGAACCAATTTTCTGTTCAGAAGTTTTGCTTTTTAGCTAGGCCTCTTCTAACTACTGAGATTAACGGTATATTGTGCAGAAACAGAGTGATGACTCATGTTTATAGTTGATGCCAAGGCATCGTATGCAGAGAGGCTCTTGCTTATACTTATAACAACCAAGGACAGCCAACTTTGTTATTTTCCCTGTTGGAGGGTCCAAAGTGGAGAAGCATAGAGGAGTTGCACCTGTGGGGAGGAGGGGACAGCACAGGTGACCAAAACTGACCAAATAAGGTATTCCACCTCATCTGCCTCNCCAACAGGGTATTCCATCCCATCTGCTCAGTGTAAAAGCTGAGGGATCAAAGGATCAGTCCTCTTTTTCTTCAGTGGCCCCCATCCAAGGAGGACTCTGATCGTCTGCCTTTGATCCTGACCCATGCATTCCTGAATCCAGATCCAGAATCCAGCTACTGTTCAACGCCGAGTCCCATCT
>VZTS01015187.1:17687-63855 GCA_013400795.1 Pluvianellus socialis
AATTGCTTATAATCACTAATAACTTCCCTTTTCCCCGAGGGCAGTGCGGCGGTGAGCCCTGCGGGGTACTGAGCTGGGCCGGCTGTGACTGACCTGGCGCCATCAGCCGCGGCTCTGGCCATCCCCAGTCAAGGCTTAACAGGTTTAAAATAAAAACGTGCGTTCCTCTGGGTGTATTCCCTCAGAGGAGTTTCCCAGTTTATTTCCCAATTTCAGACTCTGCTTTGCAACATCCCTAGATGCTTACCTGAAAACCCAAGCTGGAAGTCCCGTGTAGTCTGTTTCGAAGCCTTGCACTAAGAATTGCTCCTGTTTAAAAGTTGTCTTGATGATGTTACGTGCTGGCTATAAATCTACAATTTGCGTTGTTTACAGAAGTCTTGGCCTCAGCTGCGGGTAAATCTTCTAATGCACAAAAATATTAAGAAAGAGTGAGAATGGTTATTATGTCTGGAAACCTGGGGAGTTCTACTCTCAGGGAAATTAATTAGCCTGAAGTTAATCAGGTTTTCCAGTTTGTGTCTTGTCAGATTTACAAATGGAGACTTGTATGAAAATGAGCAACTGCTAAGAGCTGGTCTGAGAATTAGACTTTTAAATAGGGATTTGATACAGCTCTTGCTTGGAAAAAAAAAAATAAATTAAAAAGACATTCTGCAAGAAAACCCGTGCACTTGTGTGACAGGTCATGCTTGCTGTGCATGTGTTTCTAGGATGCTTTAAATGCAGTCTATGTCCTAAGAGAAAACTAGATTTATTTTTTTTTAAAGAAAAAGTGCACGTAAGGTGGCGGATCTTCCTTCCTGTGGGGTTTGGAGGCATTGCAAACTTCAGCTTGGTGTGTAACGTAGCAGCGGGCTCCTTATTTTTCATTATTACAGTATTTTATTATTTAAGGATGAATCAAATGCTTGGCTCTCTACACAACGAGGAAGAAATGTGCTTCCTCCTGGAAAAGGCCAAAGTCCACGCTTTTTGTAAGGACTGTGATCCCTTGGCTTCGCTGGCTGAATATAACTCGTATGAGTGAATATAACTCGTATGAGTGAATATAACTCGTATGAGTGAATGAACGAGGCAAGCGGCGTAGGATTGAACTCTGAACTTCCCCGTCTCCCGGTGACAGTTTTGACAGCAAACTTAAATGACATGCATTTAATATCAGGTTTTAAATACCTGAGCCGGTCTGCAGCCGTTACCAAAGTGCTACAAAGTGGGGAAAAAAAACCCACCTGAGAGGCAATTCTCCCTTTCCTACCGCAGCATCCCCCCGGGAAGCCGGCGGAGGTGGCCATGTTTCGCACCACCAGGAAGTGAGCGAGCGTTGCTCAAGCCCAGCAGCGATGGCAGCCGACGAGAGGGACTACAACCTGACGGAGGAGCAGAAGGCTGTCAAAGCCAAATACCCCCCGCTCAATAAGAAATACGAATGTGAGTAGTTCTTAATGCCATCCTGCCGCAGCGTGTGTGTGTAACAGTGCAGTCGTGAGAGGGAGGGAGGGGAAAGAAAACAGCAGGATGTGCTTTTTAACCCCACGTGTGGGGTTTCTTAATATTGCAGCGTCGTGTGTGTTTAGACCGTGGGGTGCATCTTTAGTTGAACTCAGATGAGACATCTACAGTTTTCTTTATCACAGATAAATGCCTTTTTTGTTACGGGTGCTAAAGAAATGGTAGAAATAAATTAGTTCAGTCTTACCTTGAAGACTTTCCCCTTTCAAGCTATTTCTTAGGAAAGCAGTACATTTTTCTACCTCTCTTACATAGGAATTGGTATTCAAGAGTGTGTTGGTCTTCTGTACGCATTTTTTTTCTCCTACTTAAAGATCAGTCTCTCTCCCTTTCCCTACTCCTGGAATATCTTCTAAGAACATGTCAAGCAAGTGGGTGGCAGCCCATGGGCTCACTTAAGGTGCGCACAGGTGACCATTCAGTGTCGGACTGTTTCTATTTCAGCAGTGTCCGGAGGGACAGTGTCTATTATTCCATTAGAATATATATTTTTAGGATGCGTTCAGGTCTTTATTTAATAGCAGTGCAAAAATATGGTGACACATTACCATAGTCACGCTGTTTCCATGTCTGGAAGAGGTTTTATTCCTCTTTTACATCCACTGGAATTTGTTTGCTTTAGAGACCGTTGTTGGAGAATCCATTAATAGCGTGTGAATGATCTAAACAGCATCAGAGCACTCTTTCAGTTAGAGAGATGATGGCGCGGCATTTATTTTACATCCTGAGCTAGTTCCGTTTCTGCCAACCTGGTATAATTTTGCATTTCTCACATTCTTGTAAATTAATATAAACGATGTTCACATAAAACTTGATACATGCTTGGGATGTTAATCCTACCTTATTAGTGAAGATTACCTTCTATTTTGTATTACTTTTTTTTTTTTTAAAGTTCTCCTTTTTGCATAATGAGTATTTTTGGGTGTGGGCAGGTATATTTGTTCATTGAGCTGGAAATATCTGCAGCTCTCATCCTCTGCATGAATAATTTTCAGTCCTGCAGACTTCAGCAAAAACTCTTTACTCCTGGTTAAAGTTTCTTTTTATTGCAGTTAACTTGTAGAAGCCTGTTGTTTTACAACAGCCACACTTTGAACACGGTGCTGTACATGTAGGGCACTGATGTAATTCTATTAAACATAATTCTAAATTAAGTTCATTAAACACTATTTTTCTGCTTGGCAGAAATAGCCCAAGATTCCACCCATGCTATTTTTTTCTAATATACTGGAAAATAGATTGTCACTGGTTCACGTCTGAAAATGAATACAAAATGTTCTTGATATAACAACAATATCTGATTTCCTTTTTTTTAAAATCCTTGTTTTTAAAGTATATTTGGTGATGTCATGCCTTTTCTTTTTCCTTCCCCCTCAGATTTGGATCACACAGCAGATGTGCAGTAAGTACGGGCAGCTGGGATTTCTCTGTATGACAAACTGATTGTTTCTTACACTGCTGTAAATCTGGAATACCTGTCCAGATCCAGATATGTGTGCACCCATACCTGTATCTGGTTGCACATATACACCTTATGGAACTATGATATGTCACACACTGGGGTTTTTGATGGTCACCTTTATTTCTGCTCTTGGGAGAGCATAGAATCACGTTTGGTTTCTTTTCTAATGTAATATTCCTATGGGGCTTCAGATTAAAATTGTTATTTGGGAATCTCCTTCTAATCTCTTCCTTTTAAAGCAAATTTCTTCTGAATAGTTCACTTTTATAGACAGCAATTATCCACGTTAGGAAAGAGCTTTCTTGTTGTCTGGTAAAACATTCATTTTCCATATTCGCCCAAGAAACTCTTCTCACAAACCGCAAGAATGAAAATCTCTTGTAATCTGCCCAAATGCATAGATAATGCGTGTAGACAAGCAAGTATTTTTGTTCATTCGCTTTCTCTGCATTAATTCTCATGTTCTGATTTCTCACCTGAATATTATTCTTGATTCTTATTTTTATTTTTTGTTACTGTCTGGTAAATTATCCCATGTCTTTTCAGGCTACATGCCTGGGGAGACACTTTGGAAGAAGCGTTTGAGCAGTGCGTCATGGCCATGTTCGGCTACATGACTGACACGGAGACCGTGGAGCCTGTGGATACAGTAGAGGTAGAGGCAGAAGGTAAGGCTGCCTTGACTTCTTACACTGGAATTGTATGAACCCTGAGGGAGAAGCGTACCAAAATTTTGAATCTTTAGATGTAGTTTTGTTGCAGTTAATTAAAAACTAATTAAGCATCGCTAATCTGAATCTTACAATAGCGCAGAAGCAGCACATCTGACACAACTTAAAAATGTTTGGCTGCTCTTGCTGAGCCAATCAACTGACTATCTCCTCTGCTTCAACCATGCAGGACATGACATGCTGTCTCTTCTTTTCCACTTCTTGGATGAGTGGCTGTATAAATTCAGTGCTAATGAGTTCTTTATACCCAGGGTAAGTGTTCTGTTTTGATCTTTTTCCATTTGTAGGTCGAGGCTAATCTCTGAGAACACCAGCTCAGAATGCAGTGTTGCTTTAGGAAGAAAAAGGGACACAACAGATCACTCAAGTGCAACACAGGAGAATTGAAAATACCAGGGCAGAAAGGCTTGAGAAACAAATTGTTAAGCTTTGTTACCATAAACACCAATTATTAGCTGCTGCCTCCGTGTTCCAAGTAGCAGTGTTTCTCTTTGAGGCTGCTCGGATTCTCTGATTTTTAGATTCCATCTAAACAGTGGAATATAACCCTTGTAAATGGGATTTACTGGGAATTTCTGCCTGAAGACGGAAGATGTTACTGACACATTTCTCCTCTCGCTTTCTCTGCAGGAGGTGAAAGTGCTTTACATTGACCGAATGCAATTCAAAATAAGATCAATTGGGTGAGCTTAAATGATTGGTTGAGTCATGAACATTTTTACTGAAAACACATATTAATTCAGAGTCACCACTCTGAAATCCTGTGGATGTGCTGGAGTTCACTAATGCTTTCTAAAAAGCAGATTGTGGGCTGCGCTTTTTTTTTTTTTCTGCTCTTTGGGGCTTTAAATGACAGTCTCACTGTCCCGTGCTCATCACTGAAACAAGCTGTATCGTTTGATAATTATTACCAAAATTCCAACCACCTCTCTTCTTTTTGCCTTTTAAAGGTGGGGAGAAGAGTTCTCTCTACCCAAACACCCTCAGGTAGGTAGTGGTTCATCTGCTCTTCTTTTACCTTTTGGGGTAGGATGGGGAGGGGTGGTGTCTTTTAAATCAGACCTGTAAGTTCTTAAGAGATCCAGGTACAAACATGTCTGGATGGTACTAAAGGTGCACAGGCACTGAACTTTTAAGATCTCACTCTCTGCCTGTTTCGTGTGAATGCATTCCTGAAACTGTCGAGCATCTGGTGCTTCCTCAGGAGTAGCAAAACTCACCTGTTGGCTTCCATTTTTGTGATGCCAATAACACAGTAAACCAATCTATATTCAGAATGTGAGCATGGGTTTGGTCTTCACACTATTATCAAGGCTTTTTGCTTAGTCAGTTTTTCCTTCTTTTTTTTTTCCCCCCCTAAAGAGTTGCTAGAAGCAAATCATTCTCTCCCAGCGAGCTCTTTAGCTGTGTCAGTATTAGCATAGCAGATGTTGATGTTCTGTCAGAGGTAAGAGGAGGAGTTTGTAGTATTCAAGAGGCAATAAAATAAGGGAAGAGTTACTTATTCACTATTTGGTCTGGCCAAGTCCTTGCCATTAGTATGCCAGCTTTCTTATTAATTGGAACAAATGCAGTCACAGCTTTTTGGGGAGAAAAACTATTAAACTGGGTAGCGTTTATAGAAGGTGGTAAATAGTGTGTATTATCATGAACTGCTACAAGGGATGTCATTTAGCAAATCCATGCTTTTGTGTCTTTTCTCTCTAGGGTACAGAGGTCAAAGCCATAACTTACTCGGCAATGCAGATCTGCGAAGATGAAAAGCCAGAAGTCTTTGTCATCATCGATATTTAAAGGAGGAAAAGTGTGGTCGAGTGGATACTTGTCACTGGCTGGCAAAAGTCCCTTGAAAACTGTAATCCCCGTGGAAGTAACTAAGGAATTGGCCAATTCAAGTCCTAAATTGAAGGGAGTGATTGCGGGGAACGTCAGCCTGTGTTCTGACTTGAGGATGGTCAGACGGAAACACCTGCATGCCAGGGAAAAAAAGAACTAGTTGGGTTTTGGGGGGTGTTGAGAAGAAGAGAGAGAGTTGTAAGGGTTGAAAGTCTCTCAGAAATGCTACTAGTCAGTTTTTAAGGCTGACGTGTTAGGTGCTGTATGAACTAAATAGAAAAACTAGTAGAGCTGCTAGCTGAAATACTCTCTTTTCATAGGGTGGCAGGAGATAATGTTCATCTACATGATATAATTTGCAGATTTAAGTGCTCGTATAATCCTGAGATGACATCCCTCCTCCGTAACATAAAAGGTCCAGAATATCTGCAGTGGGTTTGATTTAACATAGAAAAAAATTCTGACTGTTCAAAGGGCGCTTAAGAAAGTATACCAATTAAAAAAAACCAAACCACCGCACCTTCCAGACTAGTTGGAAGAAAAAAAAGACATGCCAGCAGGTGGTGCTGAATTGCTGTAAATAAATTTCCACGTGAAATCTTAAAGCATGTGATCATCGGCGCAGAATCCTAATAGCAGCTATTATCGCTCTAAAAAGCAGGCAGCTTTGCTGCGCCGGAGAACGGGATGCGCCAGAGTCTGTGCGGGTTCGCTCCCAACTGTGTCTTCCCAAAAGCTGATTCTCTTCTTTTAAAAAGAAATTTGAATCAACTTCCATTTCTTCCTTTGGAAAGGACAGTACGGACAGCCCATTTAATGTCAAAGGGTTATGGACTTCAGTTCGCTGAATCAAAGTTAATCAGAAATAATCAAAAGCGTGTTTTGTTTTAAATCGCAGGACAGCAAATGGGAGTTACGATTTTTAAGCGTGTGATTTAAGTGTGAGCGGGGCAGTGACGGGTGCTGGCCCAACCCGCTGTTTTCAGTGCCTCGCCTCTGGAGGTAGCGTCTAATTTCTTATTTTGTTGTAAAGGCCTCTTAAATAGATCTAGTTTTATTTCCACGTTGTAAAGATTGAGGGATAAACATCCCTTTTTTATTTTTTTTTCCGGGGGGGGGAAAGCTTCAACACTGAAATAAAACTTGGACTGAAAGATTTAATGGATTTGTGTGTAATTTCCGTCAGTGACTTTTTAACGCCAATGACTTACGTTCATGCTTTGTTCTCTGCTAAGGTGAGCAGACTTTTTTTCCCTAAGAGTGACAATATGCCTATTTGATGGGACAAAGAAAAGTGTTAATTTTACACACCGGGTTTTCTTCCCTCCTCAGAAGGAGCCCCGGAGCACACGCCCGCTACAGCGCCAGGCTGGCCACAACGGCTCTACGGAGGAAGAACGAAGCCTGGGCCCACCTGCTGGCGCTGTTCCACACGAACGGCTCCGGGCCCCCCCTCGGCACGACGAACCGGCGGCGCCCACCCGAGGTGAGCGAAATGGCGGCCCCCGGGGGCCGCCGGCACCGCCGCTGAGGCCCCTGTGGCGGGCAGAGCGCGGCTCCCGCCCCTCAGCGCCGCTTTGACACCTCATTGGCTGGCTGGGTCAGGCGACTGGGATCAGCCAATCAGGCGTCGAGTTGAGGCGGCTTTGTTCTCCGCAGAGCCTGAGGAGGCGGCGGCGGCCACTGGGGAGGTGGGGTGCCTTTCTCCCAGCCTTCTAAAATGGCAGAAGTTAAATTTATGTAGTTAAATTTTAACTTCGTAGCAGCGCCCCGTGTATGCTGTCAGTCACAGGATGTAGTAACCCAGTAAAGTGCTCTGCTTTTAAAAGTGCTGACAGGAACCTGCTAGAAGAACATTTGGAATTAGAACTAAGTAAGTGTGGGTCATCTTTTTCCCCCCCCCCCCAATATTTACTAAAACGGGCCTTAAGTCCACTTTGTTCCATTTCCCCAGCTGTAGGAGTGACAGGTTTCAGCTTGCGGTGTGTTCATGGACAATCCTATTCCGGCGCATTACCGGAGCCCCATGGCTGGCTGTGGTCTCTCACTGAGCTGGGGCCCACTGAGACAATGAACTACCTGATTGTGGTTAATTCAAAAACATAATTAAACTACAAACCCTTCTTTTCTTGCTGTTAGTTGAGCAAGCTCTGTAGGCTTGCCCTGTTCTCATTTTTCCCTAGGCGTCTGTTAATGGCAGCTATTGGAGCCAGGGAGAACCTTGATGTGAATCAATATGGCTGTTCTCAAATTCTCTACAGGGAGTTTTTGCTTGCTTGGCAGTAACCTCAAGCTACAGATTCTGCTAACGGGAAAGGAAACATAGCATAAAATGAGACATGAGACCAAACAGTGGCTCTTTATCAAGAGTACCTATTGGGAATGCCATTCTCTGCTCTCAGAATGTTTCTTCTCTACATTCTGAGATATTTATTTTTTTTAATCAATTAAATAGTAAGCGTCTTCAGTTTCTTTAGCAAGCGAAGGTTCTCTGACCCAAATAACTAAATGGAAAAAATGGGAAAAAACGTGATTACTAAAAAAGCTGAGGAAACTCCAGAATTACAAAGGTTGCTTAAGCTCTTGAGGGACATTGCCCTTATAAACAAATGTTTTTGTGCTGAATGTCAAGCAGCCATTAAGCATCCTAAATTTGTATGAGCAGGGAAGCCTTTCTAAGAGTCATGATCGAAGTCACAAGTGTCCCACTGAAAGTAAAGGGTCTTGTTCTCTTCATTATCTCAGCATAAGATAAACAGGAGTTTTAAACAAATCTTGCACCAGTCCTGGAAAAAAAAAAAATGGAAAAAACCTGACAACTGTACTTCCAGTGATTGCACTTTATTTCCTTGGAACCACGTTAGTGTATCTTTCTTGAAAATTCACAGTACAAAACCACTGCATATCTGAAAAGGCAAATTTATACTATCCAAGTGCACTAGAGATGCTTTGTTCGTTATTCTACTCTGTATGGCTGTGTGTATTCTTTAAAACTAATTGTACTCTTCTCAAATACAAGAAGCAGTAAGCTCACTCAGAAAACAAAGCTTGTGTAATTAAGTTCTTCAGCAGGAAGAATTCCACTTGTTTTCTTTTCTCCTTTCTTAGGAAGTTTGTGAAGTGTATATACATGTTAATTACAGTGTCAACAAAAATGTGGTTTATGTTTCTTATCTGCTTACTTTAGTAGGACTTTCTCAAAGCAAATTATTGATCTTTGTTTTTTGAAAATCTATATTGTATAGACTCTGTGGGACTGTAAATTGGTTCACACCTTTGTTACGAACAGGAGCTGTGAGCAAGTCTTTGAAATATATACTAATTCTAAATAGTTTCTAGATAATAAGTATTTTCTGGATGATAGTTAGAAGCAGTTACACTGTTGTATGTATATAACTATATAACAACTTGTAGTCCATATTTTGCTTCTCATAATAGAATTTTAGCATTATTTCATTTTAATGAAAGTAATAAACCAGCAGTAGTTGGTAGGACACAAGTAATTTAATCTTGAATACAACAGTAACAAATACACAAATATATCTACCTAAGATTTGGCTTCACCTTTTCATCTACCTCATCTGGAACATCATCATTAACGTGTCGGACAACCAAATTATACGGTTCCTCCTCCATCGTCTCTTCATCTGATTTCTGTTCCTCCTCCAAAGCCCATTTGGAATGTTTGTTCCCCGTGGAGGAGACAGGAGAATGTTCTGCATCTAAATCATCAGGGATGCTGTCAAAATTAGCTTCTGCGAGACACTTATGGCACAGTCTGTAGCGTCTTGTTCCCTGCTGAACAACACATCCTGTTAGGTCAGTTACGTGCCGCTTGCATTTTCTGCAGATCAGTTTGCCGGCCTGATGTATCTAAAGAGATTTAAAATTTAGAAAATGTCAGTGTTCATCCAAAAGCAGATTTATCTTTTATTTTCTGGGGCTTTTAGAAAAAGAACATGCATGGAATCACTCTAAAACCTGAAATTAAAAATATAATTTGCCAATTTCAATAATGAATAATTGACATGCAGCTAGGGAGCTTTTCTGGTATTAGGCCTGGAAATGGCTGAACAGCTGGCACCAATGACATCTTGTGGTGTTTTTTTTCTAGGCTGAATCTGGATGGAAATGGCGTTACCGTTTGGAAGTGGTTACGTAAATGCTCGAGTCGGGTGAACCTTTTCCCACACGCTTCGCATGGGTACGGTCGCTCCCCTGTGTGACACCGAAGATGTCGCTTCAGGTCTGCGCGTCGTTTCACCGTGTGCGTACAGAAGGGGCATTTGAAGCGCATCCGAGGTAAGTCATCTGTTACAGAGAAACACAGGTAAAATGTCAAATAGCGGTAGTCTGTCTTTATGTGGTAGTTTGATAATTTTTCAGTTTAAATAAGCAGCGGTTCATTTTTCCTCTGGTCTGTCACTAAATAGGAAAAATCCCAAAATATAATCTCCCAAACCCCAATATTTCTTATTGAATGTATTAATGGTATTTGATAGTGTATTCTTCCTTATTCAGAGTATTTTTTAGATGTATGGATGATCATAAATACATAGCTGTAACATTTATCCTCTTCCCCTACCTCTTCCATCAGCTAAAAGTTCATAGCTTTGCCGTTTCTAATCTCTATGTACTTTACTAGGATGCCCAACATCTTGACATTAGGCAGTTATAATAAAATATCAATACATTAGTTTCCAAAGGGATGCACATAGGAATACACCGGACAACTTTATTCCACCCTCTGAGGCATATGCTGTCAGGCCATCAAGAGCTGAGATGCTTTACGTAGTGTGGCCAAACAGTCCTGGAGTTTGGGCTGGTTTGGATTTAGGGGTTGGATTTAGGTCGAATGTGTCTATTTCTGCCAGGTCTTGGACATGTTACAAGAGAAATTTAGTCCTTCGGGTCCCCACATCCATTACAGCTCTTTAAGCTTCGTGAAATTCCACTTGGGTCCAAATAATCTGGCATGTATTGTTTTAACTTTACACCATGCCAGTCAAGCTCTCCGATTCCAATTCTCACGCCCTGTTGTGGCTGCCAAGTCTCGTGTTCTGTTAGGCACTATGCTTGAACAGATCAAGGAATAATATGCAACTCTAGCCATCATTTTGATTTTCATGCAGCTATACAAATTCTCTCCAAAAGATCATCAGAATTCTTCCAAATAAAGACAACCTTTTTCAAAAACAAAGCCCTCTTTTACCTTCATTCCAACTACTCATTACACCTAAAATTGTGGGCATTGAGGTGTACAGTTCCTCTGCTTTTAACTCCATGAACTCAGGAGTTCTTGAAAGTTCTTGTTCTAGCTGCGCAACGGACCACCTCTTCGGTATCACTTCCGATTCGTGATTATATCTGTAATCATCGTGATCGACATTGTTCTCGGCATCGAATTCAGGCTCCTCTCTAACCCGAGAGATGTGGCTGGAATCCGACGCGCTGCCACCTCCGCCGGCCCGCTCCGATTTGTTCAGTTTACACTGCACCAAATCACGGCTCTGTGACAGTCCGAGGTGCTTCCGGCGCTTTCTTGTGGAGCCCTGTTTCCTGCCTCTCTTCGACAGCTGTGTTTCTGCCCGCTGGAGAATCACCTGGGAGGACAGATAGCTGCTGGAATAACTCCAGGAATTTTCATTCACTGTGTTGGTCTTTTCATCCGGTGTTGTATAGGAACGCCGGGGGTTGCTCTTTGCTTTCCTTCTTGACCGATAAAGGGAGGGATGGGCAGGTTCGGTGTTGGTACTCTTGGCCGAAAGGCTGAGGTAATGATCCTTTTCCTTTTCATTAATATCCAGCGAGGACTTAATGAACGTCTTACAGACGTTAAGAATATCTGTCATCTGCAGATAGCTGGCAGCTGACATCACTTCGATCACATTTTGACCGGTTAAAGACAATATGCCTGAATACACGAAGTCCAGGATAACCATGAATGTCTCGGGAGAGAAGACCTCGAACGTCGCTACTGTGGGCTCGCTCGTCTCCTTCGAGCTCTGCGAAAGGAGCATTTTGAAGTAGCCGCTGCTGGCAAACAGCACATTGCGATGTGCCTTAAAGACCTTTCCCTCCACCAGGATGTTGCAGTCACAGAACAAATCTTGCTTCCGTTGCTCGTTCAGCTGCTCCAGGAGGTGAAACTGATGGGAAGAAATCTCCATTCCAGTGGGGGATAAGGGGAAGGCTTGCGCTAAAGTAAAAAACAAGTATAATCGTGACAATCTAAACCAACGGTGCGGAATTCTATTTTAAAGAGATGAGCTCTATTTTTAAAAACATGCCCATCGCGCGTGTTCTCACATTCCCAATATATCTCCAAACTCTGCAGCCCCCACCCCGCGCAGTACCGTTGGAAAGGTAACACCAGGTGAAGCGGTGGCTCAGCGGGATCGCTGCGTAGTAGCCTGCAAGAATTAAGATGACATCGCCGACGCTGGGAGCGGTTCCCAGACGGAGATACAGAACTTCGCCGTCCTGCGGCGGGCAGAGCCGCGGCGGCCGAGAGACTCCGCGCCTCACATCAGCTCCCCGCGGGCACAACCCGGCCCCGCCGCCTCCGGGCCGCACACGGGACTCGGCGGCGGAGCCCCGGCGGCCGCGGCCCTCCCGGCCCGGGCTGCCCCGGCATTGGCGGAGGCCGCCGTCACTCACCCGCACTCGNGGGCCGCCGCGCACCGACCCCGGCGCCCCCGCAGACCGCCGAGCCCGGGGACGTTGTTCGCAGCAGCCCGCGCCTCCAGCCCCGACGCCCGGTCCGACCTGTCGGTGCACAGCACAACCGGCACTCACCGGCGGGGTCCTGCGGGCGGCTGCCGCTGAGCCGAGAGCAGCGGGCGGTGGATGCGGGTCCCCGGCCCCGCGTCGGGGCTGGCGGTGGCTGAAGGCGACGCGCGGGTCCCGCAGCCCCGAGCCCTGGAAGCCCGAACGTGAGAGAAACAAAAGGTATTTGCTGACGTGGGCGTTGGACAGAGACGCCCGAGGGCTGGGGACACAATTAAAGGGGCAACGCACCGATTGCAGGCGCAGCCCAGCGGCTTCCTCTGCCTGATCGCCCCGCGCTCGGGGCTGCTCCTCTTCCCACACCCACACGCTGCCCGGGAGGCCCGCTACCTTCCCGCAGACAATGCTCCCCTGTTGTTCGGGGCCAGTCCAGATATCTTTGTATGTGAAAGGAAGGCGCCACCTGAATGGGAAATATCTGTAGTTCTGTGGCGTAGGATATATTACGTTACTTAATATAGCAGTATTTTTGTAACGGGGAAGTTTTGTATTCAAACAATGGAGATAATCTTAAACCGAAGTACTGCGAGTGGGAGTGCAGTATGACAGATTGTCTTTTTTTTTTCCCTTCTGTGTGGAAAAAGAAAATCAAATCAGGATGCCCGTTAGAAGACAAGACGCTTTCAATCTTGAGCCTGTTAGAAGACGAGACACTTTCAATCTCGTACCTGTTAGAAGACAAGACACTTTCAATCTTGTTCCTCGAGATCATTGAATGATTTTTGAGAAGGAACCTTTGCAGTTTATCCAGCACATTCCCCTCCTCAAGGCAGGCTCAGTTAGAACACAGTAAAAGAACAGTTCCCATTTGCACAGTAAAAAGTGTCAGGGAAGAGTGTGGCAGAGAACTTCATTATTGTTTAATCTAGTACAACAGCTAAGCCAAGGAACGGAAATCTTTTTCCTGCCACCTCTCCCAGTTTTTCCTTACAAATTTTTGTGTTCTGTGTTGCTACTATGTTTAAAATTCTTGATGCACCAAATAAAGACTCCTCTCTGCATTTCAAGAGCTAAACATGAGGAAAGGTCACATTAACTCCAATGTGGGAGGTTCTTTAAGTGAAACAGGATAGAAAATACTTAACTAAATGGTATTTTAAGCTTTTCTTAGTACCTTATCAAATTATACCCATCACTCAACAGACATACAGCCTGTTGGTACAAATTTATACCCAACAGGAAAAGTACACTGAAAGTCTGGAGGCAAAGACTGGATGATTATAAGATCCTTTTCTTCAAAACCCAACCTTTTGGTCAGAATTAGAGAAATTTTCTTCTGTTTCATTCTTGTACATTCTCATTTCCTGAGATGTTCCAGAAAAATCAAGAAGCAAGTGTCGGAATGCCTGTACTAGGATATTGAACAACTCTTAAGATTCTGCTGTACTCATTCAGGTAGAAACACTGAAAGGAATACAGAATTAACTATTTGGACTATTTTTGAATTATAATTTACATTTCTCTACCTTGCAAATGGTTAGAAGTCACCAGTGCCAGCTTGACCAGATCCCACAGATACTGGCCTCAGCAATTCACTGAAGTAGTTCCTTATGAATTTGTAAACTCATTAAATAAACCGTAAACACATGCGCTTAGTCCAGTCTGACTCCTGTCTTTAGGCTCAAGGTTTCGATTAAAATACCATTTTTAAAAGCCTTTTTTTAGGATAAATTCAACTAAACAAGTTCAGTTTAGCTGTAGTCCTCATTTAAGGCACATCTCGCCTCTGCTCGCCCTCGGCAGTTAAGGTTTTAGGTAGACATCCAGCTATATAGCATTGTTGTTATGCTGAGAGATGCTAATGATTGTCAGAGGGGAATTCTGGGATCCGGGCACAGACATTGACTCAGCTGTAGCCAGATGGTAGGTCAGGCATTTTTCAGCTAAATCAAGGTCCATTTAAATAATAAATGGGGCTGAAGATAGCGCTATTAGCCCCTGTGCAGGCTATGTGAAGCTCAAAGCCAAGGACTCTGCAGATTAACAGACCAAAATATAAGAAAGGTAGACATTGGCATGGGTAGGAAGTGGGATAACCTCTGACAGTGACCAGATGCTTCAGGGAAGAAATGTAGTATTCCGTAATTTTATATCCAACAGAGATTTTTTTTTTTTAATCATTGAAAAATTGAGAGGGATCCCAATATCCTGGAGGATGGATTATTTCTTCTGAAGAGCCAGGAGTAAAGGAACAATGATAGAGGCAGCAGTCAGCATCGTTCCTCTGCTGGAGATCTGTGGGCTTACAGATATTTTCAAAGCTCACGCTAAATATTTTTGCTTTTTTTTTTTTTTCCCCCATTTCTTAAGAACTGGAATAGAATATATACCTTAAAGGTTGGAAAGGGAGTTCTGAGGTTGTTTTTTGGGGTCTGCTTTTTTTTTTTTTTTAACTTTGGGGGAAAAAAAATCGGCAGTTGAACCTTTAAGATAAGGACAAGTGTCATTTTTGGGATAGTAAATACAGAAGTTTAGATCATTTAATGGAAAAAAAAAGACATGATGTGAAGGAGGAAAACTAATCAAGTATCACACACATCATAGGTTTATCTGGCAGGTGGAATTCTGTAAGAAATTCTTGAAAAGGGGGAAAGAGAAATGTTTTTTAATTCAGTGTTTCAGCCTTTGAAAGGACAGCAAGATAGTTGCCAGAAAATAAGGATAGTTAAAGGTGAGACACTGAGCACACGATGAGGAATCTATGTCTTCACTCTCGACCGTGGTTTTGTGAATACAATGATAAACACAAGCTGAGCAAAAAGAGGCTTTCAGTGACAAGGGACAGACAGAGAGGAGAGGAAAGGACAAAGACACTAGGATTGCCCAGAAAGTAGAAGTATAAAAGAAGAATGTCTCTTGAACTGCACACCCCTCCAGTGTAAGTCAGATGAAACAGGGAATGGAAAAGCAAATGACGAGAGAATGATGTACTGAAAACCAGTGAATAATCAAAACATGCATTAAGTAGTATGTAAGAGCATTGAAGGTGATGAAAGAAGTGCAAGGAAAAAAAAAGCAAAAAACAATTTGAGAGGAATCCTAAAATTGTTGGTCATAGGGGAGCTGTGAATGTCTGTTCCCACCTCCCACAGGAAGAAGGCCAGCACCAAGATCAGATCAAATCGCATCAGCCGTGGCTTTGCCTAGCCAAGGCTTGAACACTTTTACAGACAACCATCTCTGAGGCTGCTTTCTGAACAGCCCCTTCCGACACTGCACTACCGTTTAAACTGCTCATACGGTGATTCGGATGTACAGAGGCAGGACACAATCCAAATGGATCCATATTAGCAGAATTCAGTGCAGTTCTACGCAGCCATCTCTAGCATTTAAAGATAAAATCAGGTGTCCTGCTTGGGACTTGGCAAAGTTAAAAGCGCAACATATTCAAATCAGTTATTGTTAAGTAAATTAAATTCTGTGGGAACAAGCCTATATGGTCTTTGCTTTCCTCCTTGAAAAGAACGAAAATGTTACTTCTGCGAATGAATGATGTGTGACCCTGCCAGGAGTATGAAGACAGTCATCAGAGGCAATGCGAGGAGATGAAAAGAAAACAAACAGGATTTCATTTAGAGAAAAACAAGCAAAATATATACGACCAGCTATGTAAAATGAAGAACGTAGAAAATATAAGGCACTTAACATTTATCTTGTCTTGCAATACAAAAATAAGGGAACAACAACTGAAATTAAGGCAACAAATGTAAAAATGGTAACCTTTTAAAAATACAAAACATAATTGACCTGTGGCAACCACAGTCTTGAGCTAAAACTCCAAGCTTAATAAGATACTTTAAAAATTACTACAGATATCTAGTTATGCTACTGAGAATAACATTAACACATAAACACAGTAAACCCCTTCTTTGCGAGGCAAATCAACAATCTGCCTATATTTAAAGAGTAAATATGGATGGATTGTTCCATTTGCTCATTATAGCCACTTCATATCTTTTTCTGAAGCATCTGGTCCTCAGTATTCTTAGATTTACGGTATCTAATTAGATTGAGTATTGATCCAAAAAATCCCTTTGCTTCTAAAAACACCTCCAAGTATACAGAAACACTTAATAGTCTCACCTTTACAGCTGGCAGTTAAGATTTCAGGCCTGGAGTGTTCCCCTCCCCTTAATCCATCCCCAAACACACACACAGACTAATCCCAGCCATTTTGTATTGTGGGAGAGCAGGCACTGATACCTAGAATTTATTGCGCATACCGTTTAATGTAAAGGGAAACGGAAAAATCTGTTCAATTTGATTTCAGCAAGCATTTTCTCTTGAAATTTGATCGAAGTCATTCCATATTCTTTTCTGTACTTCTTTGTCCTGTATTTGATTTAGTTAAGGTTGCTCAGGAATATTTCTTAGCCATTTAATAATACGCATTTGAGGAGTAATAAGCTGCAAGAAATAAACCAGCTGTTTTCACATTAAGTCCATTTTGTGGACTGCCAACCCAAATGTAACATAAAATCGAGGCAAGTGTAAGTCATGTTTGGGAAAGATGTTTACATATGGGTCATGAGAAAGGTTTCCAAGTTCCCCGCTTCTGTCCCCCTCCCCAAGTCTAAGCCAATGGACAATAATTGCTGTAGGAACAATAAAATACCACTTCTCATCTCCTTAGAACACAGAAGGAGGCTGCTTCTTGACAGCCCTGCGTGTCGGAGGGGAAGGACACTTAATGCTTATGCTGGAAACTTAGGAGGAAGCACTGGAGCTGCCATTTAAGAGACCTGTAGGCTGACCATCTGCAGCCCGGAATGAAAATGCTGCACTCTCTGGTAATGATGATACTAATAAGGCTATACAGTTTTTACATAAATAAAAATAAAATAGTGACTTTTTAGCTGTCCCTGGGAAAGAGATTATATAGTATATATATGGGATTGTTCTGTAATTAATCCCAGGTTTCAGCCAAACATGCTTACAAAATTGTAAAAAAGGAAAAAAAAAGAAGTTTTCTAAGCCTGTACCCATTGAGTTCAATGATCACAGGATCAAGACTGTATTAATGCTCAGGTCTGTCCAGGAAAATGCAGAGTACAAGCACCCCAGGAGCACACTTCCGCTCCTCTCCCGTTCGCAGTGCTGGTTAAGATCAACTCACTAAATAACAAAACAAAGTGCCTTGTTATAGAAGTAAACTTTCTTCGCCATTAGTCAGCTCATCTCCTGTAGTCTAATTGTAGGTAAAATTACACAAATATGATGTCTAGAACTTCCAGTACATCTTGTTCCTGTTGGCATACAGTACGGACTGCAAAAGGTTAAAGTTATGTTCTCTTGGTGACCAAATGACTTTGGGAATATATAAATTGATAATGAATCCATCTTAAAACCCAGCAGTTTAAATTGAGTACAGGTCAATACAAACAAGAGTAGTCAATGGTTTCGGATGGAAAATCTCATCAGTTCCATTTCTAATGATATAGTATATATACTGTACAAATTGTTCTGCCACTGTTATTGGCAAATAAAACATGGGACAAAGAGAGAAAACAACAGCTAAAGTAACCTTGTGAGGATTGTGTCCTTCACGTTGGCATGGAGAAGCTGACACTGCCACGGGCAGTGCTGTGGGTGCAGGGCTACCAGTCACGTCAGTCTGGCACTTTTGAGAAGTTTGTTTGGTTTTTTTTAAAAAAAAAAGAAGAGTATTTTACTGGTGCTTATTAAAACATAGCCCAGTCTGAGTTCCCAATTTTCAGAATGAATAAAACATCTACTGGCATCAATTAATGATCCATATTTGTCATCATTTTATCTCTGATGTGTTGACTAGGACTAGCATTCATGTGTTTATTTTCTTGTAAAGAAATAGGTCTTGAATGAATGATCTGCTAAAGATTCTCCTTATTCTAATAAATTTTACAACAAACTGCTTTTCCAGACGAATGTGCTAAAACATTTTTATATGCCTTTTCTTAATTAGCTGCCTTTTTTCCTTATCATTGTACGAAGACTTCATGAAATTTCATGGAAGATTATCTTCATTTCTGAATACTGAAGAGAGCTTTTCTCTATATTCTGGTGTGTGGCGTATTTGTACTTTGTTTATTGCCAGATGATATTCCTTATAAAAGCCACATCTCTTCAAGTTTAACAAGTGGACAATTTACAGTGCTGTGTGACTTGGGTTTTTTTTTTTTTTAAAGTATTTAGACCCCACTCCCTTGAAAGAGGTTTTGAGAAGTGGCCCATTATCTACTATAAAAAATTATCCACGTAGTAATTCGGTTTCCTTGTTCATCCATTATTCCATTTCAGGATGGAGTATTTCTAATGAAGCGAAGTATGGGAATTCTGATAACAAAACTCAGAATGGACTCGATGGCACGTCCATAAATACATGCAAGTCTGGATCTGTTGAGGAGAAACCAGTGTGTCTCTGTACGGTAACAACAGGCTGGTGGAGGGCTTATGGGCAAGACAGTACATTCTCCCTCTGACATGGAATTCCTAATTCTTTTCTTGCAACTACCTAATATTTGGTTTTACTTCCTTTTCATCTGCTTCATCCTCACTGTCATCAACTTGCTGGATGACCAAGTCGGTTGACCCATCCTCCACAATCTCCACATCAGATCTGTTGTCTTCTCCGTAGTGCCACCTGGAATCCTTATCCCCGTCTTGTGGAAACTCAAGGGGTGCTTCAGCCTCCAAGTCAATGCGAATACTGTCTATGCCAGCTTCAGCCAGACACTCATTACAGAGTCTGTAACGTCTCGTCCCCTCTTGGACCACTTGTCCTGTGAGCTCAGTCACGTGGCGTTTACACTTTCTGCAGATAGGCTTACACGCCTGATGAATCTGGGGAAATCGAAATGAATAAATTTGATAATGTATCCACCAAGAAGTGCTTTTTAAGATGACAAAAAGTAGGGCTGGAGTAGCGTCAAATGGTAGCATTAACTCATTTTGAGACAGGCATCAAACGTTAAAAATGAAACAATCGCAGACACTGTAATTGCCCACTTAAGCTCTATTACAGGACTCGCATAGAGCAGTACCTTTGCGAGACATCAATTAACAAATAAATTCATCCTCTTTCATACAAATTATCCTTCAAATTGACTTCAACAAAACCAGATTAATTTTCTATTACCTCTTCTTCAGGAGTCCATATATCAACCAGATACACTTGTGCTGTGCTTAATTACACTGAGACAGATTTACACATTAAGCAAATCATGCAGTTACTAAAAATACATACGGTTCGAAAATGGCTACTTAGGTGATCTAGCCTGCTAAATCTTTTCCCACATGCCTCACAAGGGTAAGGGCGCTCTCCTGTGTGACAGCGGAGGTGACGCTTTAGGTCTGCTTTTCTTTTCACCACATGAGTGCAGAACGGGCACTTGAACCTCATCCTGGGTAGATCATCTGTTAGAAAATAATGGGATTTAAAAAATTAAGTCGTAACACGTCTAGTCATGTAATGCTCTAGGAAAAGGCATTCTGTGAGCAGAATAGCAAATTGCTTTTATTAAAAAAAAAATAAATACAGGTCTTTTCAAGCACAAAGATCTTGTGTTTTCCTGTAAATTACACAGGATTGCAACAAAGGAAAAGGAGTGGACCGTCAGCTAGATTAAAACAGACTTTAGAATATCCCAAATGATCGTGACTTAAATTTGCAGGATGAAGCTGTAGAGACACTAAAGATGAAGTCTTATGAAAGGCTATTCACAATTTTTTTAAAATATGAGCTAAACCTTCCAAAGTTACATTTCTGGACAATACAGGTGTCTTTTTTGATAACTGTACACCAGTTCAATAAAGTACATTTTCTCCCGGGCAGAACAGGCGATGCACAGATGACCGTGCACCTGGAGCACTACAACCAACTCTTACCTTCAGCCCAGCTTCCCATGACCCCTAGAATGGAGGGCATGCTCGCGTACTGCTCCTCTGCCTTTGAAGACTTGGATTTACTAGAAGAACGGGGCGACTCGTGCTCCTGCTGTGACACAGCCAAGCTCCTCGGCATCACGTCAGACCCCTGGCCGTACTGGAATCCCACGTGAGGAGATTCAACTTCTGTTTCAATCTGAACTTGCTCCTCCGACGGAGCAATATGGCCAGCGGGCTCGGCAGCCCTCTCCTCCAGTTTGCTTGATTTATAGTGAGGAATGTCAGAAGGCTGCTGCAGCCCCAGGTGCCGGGATTTCTTTATGGAATCCTGCCTTTGCTCGTGTTTGGACAGCTGCTGCTGGGCATTTCTTTGAGAAGTCGGATAGTAGCTGAAATTGCTCCAAGCGTTTCCACCCATCATACACGTCCCCTGGTCTGGACTCGAGTGTGAGTGCGGGGGGCTGCTGTCCGCCCTCCAGCCCGCGCTGTACAAGCAGGATCGGTCCACGCCGTTTGAACTGACGTCTTTGTCTGAGAGGCTGAAGTAGCGATCCTTCTCCTTCTCACTGATGTCCAGCGAGGACTTGATGAACGTTTTACACACACTGATAACATCGGTCATCTGCAGATAGCTCGCGGCCGACATGACTTCGATGACATTCTGCCCAGTGAGAGACAGTTTGCCCGAATACACAAAATCTAGAATAACTGTAAACGTGTCAGGAGAAAACGCCTGGAAAGTAGCTGTCGTCGGCTGACTCGTCTCCTTCGAGCTCTGCGAAAGGAGCATTTTGAAGTAGCCGCTGCTGGCAAACAGCACATTGCGATGTGCCTTAAAGACCTTTCCCTCCACCAGGATGTTGCAGTCGCAGAATAAGTCCTGCCTGCGCTGCTCATTTAGTTGCTGCAAGAGGTGAAACTGGTGAGAAGAAATCTCCATTCCAGAAAAGATGAAACGAAGCGTCGCTCTGAAAAATAAAGAAAATAATTAGACGCTGGACTTCAGCGTCGTGCAACGCAGCCGCAGATGTCAGACTCAATTTTACAGCTATCTTTACAAATAATCTTTTTTATTTAAATCCATAAATACATTTAAATGACAGTATGCCCAACCATGCGTTCTTTTTCCGAGAAGAAAAAAGTGATGAAAAAGCCAAACGGAGGGGATTTGGCGGAGCGGGGTGTGCCACGGCGAGGAGCGTCTCCCGCCTGGGGATGCGGGACGGGATGTGCGACCCCCGGCACCTCCCCGCCCCCAGACCTTCCCCGGCGCCACCGGGAGCCGCAGCGGCCGAGCGCCGCGTCCCCGCTTGGAGCCGACGTTACCGCATCGCCCCGCTCCGGCCGGGCTCGCCCCCTCCCCGCCGAAGGGACCAGAAACGGGACTCGGCGGCGGAGCCCCGGCGGCCGCGGCCCTCCCGGCCCGGGCTGCCCCGGCNCCCGCGGGCCGCCGCGCACCGACCCCGGCGCCCCCGCAGACCGCCGAGCCCGGGGACGTCCCTCGCTGTCCCTCGCAGCACGGCTGGCTCCGGGGCCGTTTCCGCCCCCAAATCCCAACGCCCGGTCCGGCCTGCCGGCGTGCGAGAGCCGCCACTCACCGGCGGGGTCCTGCGGGCGGCTGCCGCTGAGCCGAGAGCAGCGGGCGGTGGATGCGGGTCCCCGGCCCCGCGTCGGGGCTGGCGGTGGCTGAAGGCGACGCGCGGGTCCCGCAGCCCCGAGCCCTGGAAGCCCGAACGTGAGAGAAACAAAAGGTATTTGCTGACGTGGGCGTTGGACAGAGACGCCCGAGGGCTGGGGACACAATTAAAGGGGCAACGCACCGATTGCAGGCGCAGCCCAGCGGCTTCCTCTGCCTGATCGCCCCGCGCTCGGGGCTGCTCCTCTTCCCACACCCACACGCTGCCCGGGAGGGGATGTGATGCCCCAGATGCTCCCTCCTCACACCTTTATGTGTAGCGGGGGCCTTGATGACCCAAATCCTTGTTTAACGTGCCTGCAGCTTCCTCAAAACGAGATGTAACATCTTTTCTTTTTTTTTCCCTGTTCATATCTATTATCTTGTGAAAAAAACCCAAAACCCAGGCCCGAAATCCTAGTACCTGAACCTCTCACCTTCTCTCACTCGAAGTTTGGTATCTTTCTCCTTCCTCTTCTTGCCACCAGGGTCTTTTCTGTGCTCTTGACACCCCAGTTATTTCTCATAAATACTTGTTTTCCCATGGGAGCCACTCTGCCTTAGCCATCTCCTTTGTGTCCTTTTTAGCCTTCTCTTCCATAAACTTACGACGTACCATTTTGAAACAATTTACATTATTTTCCCCACTATAGCAAAATGGTAAAGACTCTTTCCTCTGATAGTTATAAACATTGTCCCAGTATATCATATATATTTATTCATATTCAATTTATATGCATTTACACTGTGACAGTGTTTTTCACTAGCTTAATTTCCCCTTTTTAATAAACATCCATCGTTTTGTAGAGTCCGTCTCCTTTCAAATGCAGGCCCCACTTTTAAAATCTCTCATGACACCCATTCTGCTTGTGTTAAGACTCCACTCTGTACCTGACCAGCTTAAATTAATCATTCTTGAACATGGAAGTGATTGGAATTTACACTGCGTTTCACACAAACCTTTTCAGTCCACTGGACAATGGTGTTAATTATCAACTGAAAGCATTTCAATCTGATGCGCCTCCAAATGACCAGCCTTTTCCAGCTGTGTCCCTTTGCCGGTCCATAGTCATCCTCTGATCACTGTCACCTGCAAATCCCATGTAATTTATCTTGCTTTTACATCAACGTCTAACGAGTGTATTAGTAGAACCGATTCCAGGGGACCATTAGCATCTTTGTCCTCGTCGTTCCCCTTTCAGGATGAGGCAATGCAAGCCCAGTGCCCAGCTTCTCCCAGCTCTTTCCATTCGTTAATGGTGCACACCTGCACGTTGAATGCTGCCAGCGGCCCCGGAGCCGCTCGTTTCAGAGGGTGTACAGAAACCCGGAATGGTTCAGAGGGAAAAGAGAAATGATAAAAGGCTGGCACAGCTTTGTATGAATGTCCGTAGAGTGAGAGAGGCGCCGAACTCAGAAAAAAAATGCAGCAGGTGAGATAAATGGAAATCTATAAAACCATGAGAGTCTCACTTGGGGCTGTTCACTGCTTATTCTAGCATAAGAGGAAGGCAAATGAAGCTGGCAGGGTCACAGCAAACCAGAGGTTGTGGTTCTGTGAGCAACGTACTTGGGCACTGGACCTGCTCGCCATGGGCTGGTGTAGACGTGAAACGTTTGCCAGTGTTACAGGGCTATACCAGACACGGTCACCAGAGAGACGGGAGAGCTACATAGAGAAAGAGCCTTCCCGTCTCTTGGGGACTGTCTTCGCGAGTCCCCAAGTCACACACTGTAGGAAACTGGAAGAGTATTGAGGTAAAAATACTGTTTGTCATATTCTTCTGTAGAGCAACTCAAAAGTCTCGAGTTGGGGAATTTCATAGAATTTAGTTTATTGCCAACTTTCCATTACTGATCCCAGTAGTGAGCAATAAAGAAGACAGACAATTAAACAAACACTTAGCTTGTTGGTTGTAAACCAGAAAACTTCTTTGCAGTATCAGGTTTTAATACCGCTTGAATTCATTTCTCCGAAGTTCGATTTTGCCTGTCAATTGAACTAGGTAGCACCTCTTTTTATAGAACATTCTACCTATTTTTTCAGATCCATGCCCAAATTATTTCATCTGCTGAAAACTTCCTTTTGAAAAGAACTATCTGTAGGTATTTGTTCTGTTTGACTTAGCTGACTTCTCAGGTAATTGGTACTTTCACTTGTATATCGGAGAATGCTGCGCTTGGTAGTAGGTTGTATCAATATTAATAGGACCTCAAGTGTTCTCTATCTGCTAGGAACACGTAATAGAATTTAAAAAGTAGGGGGAAAATGCAGTGGTATCTAGAATGGCTTAATTAGAATTTTTTAAGATGTTGCAAGTGCTTTTCTCAGAATACTTCAGAAACCCTGCCCACAGCTGGGAACGGCCATGGAACAGACTTCGGTTTTCTCATACGTAGGGACTGATTTTGTCTTGTTCTGCACAATAACACATCACAACCAACACACTGATTCTAGAAATTTATTTAGTTGGTTAATCTAGTCTTTTGTTTTATATTGGTAAATTTTAGAGTTACCGTTTGTAGCCATGAAAGTTCCACTTGTAGTTGAGATGCTGTTTGTAGAGTTTATCCAATGGGAACAGTTGGCAACTGTACAGAGGAGGTGCTTCTCACAGCAGTGGGAGGAATGTTGCAAAGCAAGACTAATAGTCTCCTTTTTAGAAAAGACAAATTACTTTTAAAAAATGACATTGTTAGTGCTGATACAAAAATTATTAACATAAATGTTGCATTGTCTTATTTGGGTTTTCGTAAACAAATAGAATTAACAGAAACATCAGCTAAAAGATTTCAGTTTTCCTTAAAATAAGTGTTTCTGAAAAGTCACAGACTTCAGACTTTAAATATATAGTGATATTTCTTGCCAAAGACAACTCAAGAGCATGTACTAGAAAAAACGAAGTACCATAGTTCAAAGACTGACATGCATTGATTCACAAGATTAATTTGTTGGGAGCTGCAGTGGATTTTTCCCAAATGTGTGAGTAAAGTAATATGCATTTACCAAGGGTTTTATTTTAAATTTTGAAAATATAAGTGAAATTGCATATAACCTTGAGCTAAAGCAACACAATTTCTTTCCTTTTTCTACCATTGAAAAAATGGCTGCAATTTTTTTCCACTGGGTCAGAAACGTCCCATACTCGGGAAATTAATGCTTTTAATGAGAAAATGTGAACAGCAGGAATTTTAATCCACACTCTTGCAAAAACCGTTGCTTTTAAAATAGTGTTATACTTCTTAAAAGAAAAGTCATTTTCTGAGAACATTTTGCGTGTTAAAAAACTTTTGAGAAACTTTGTGTGGTGTAAAAATATATATATTTTCAGTAGTTCATATGTGAGTTGCTAATCGTTCCACGTCAGGAAACTTTTCAGTGTTACAGGACCTAATGCCTTGAGGAATACAAAGCATGCGAGGCAAGACCATGTCCCCGTCATAATGAAAGAGCTTTTTAAGTTACACAGGCATGCTCTGGAGACAGGGGAACCGTAAGCAAGACACCAGAAACGAGTTAAGAACGAGATTACACTTTCATCTAATACATTGCTGGCTGATTTGGCTTTAGCTCATTTCCCTCAGCATCATTTTTACTGTCGTCAGTTTTCTGTGTGACAAAGCAAGCAGACTCACCCACGATTTCTGCAGGTCCGTTGTCTTCACGGAGATCCCGTGCTGCATCCTCGTTCTCTTCTAGTACAAATACAAATGCTTGCTCGGCCTCTGGTCCGGGTCACTAGGAGATCACTTCGGTTTTCAGAATGAAAAGGAAATCGTAATGTCCTAAAATGTTGAGCAGAGGGAGGAACCTTACATCTGCCGTACGCCTAACAGTAGGCGAGCAGCTATGGTCCGAAGTGAGTTTAGCTGGTCAACTCTTTGACCACCTCTCACCTCCCTTGATTGCCCTGCACTCCCGCTTGCCTTCTCCCGCAGGGAGAGCCCTTTGCACCAAGGATATTAACACCCCCTGGCACTGGGAGCTGAGAGCGGGATGAGTGCTTCTGTGCCCCACAGCTTTCATGTGAAAAATGAAGAAATGTGTACTTACTGTGAGATTAGCATTTATTTAATGTTTTCTGTTCTTTAACTATAAAAGAACCAGACTACATACAACAATATAAACATATACAGTGCACACACATTTTAACATACAGTAAAGACAAATTCAGTAAAAGCACCACTGTAGAAAAAACATTACAAAAAGTACTTAAAGATTTGATCCCCACCCCTTAAAAAGGGTAAATTGCCTATATGGTGGTGATGCACATTAGTTCTCAACTTTGGTTTAATTTGTTTTTCTGCCTTCCACCCTGTTGCCTACACTCACAGGCACCTCAGCGTCAGGACAGGCGCAGCTTCAGCAGCTTGCCGTAAAACATCAGTGCACCTTCTCTATTCCTGATCTATGGAAAATGCACAGTTATTAAATCTGAAAAGATCTGCTGGGTTCGCGCTGCTACCCGGATTGTACCCTGAATTGTCTGGAAACGCTGCCAAGCACTCTTTTGTAAAATGCTGTGAAGATCCCCAATTCAGAACTTCACACAATCTTTTCCCCACGTACAACTATTGATCCCAAATACCCGTGGAAGCAAAACACCAGGTATCAGTCCCTTTTTTCACTCCCTAGCACTCCTCTTTCTTATCAAAATAATCTTAACATTGGATACCATTTCTTCCTGGCTTGTTTGTTGTGGTGGTGTTTTTTAAGTACCCTTATTTTGCTTGTACTGGAATATTTTTTAGAAAGTCGTCATCTGCTATGTTTAAAAGTTCGGTAAGCAACAAAAGAAGAGTTAAGACAGTAAAAAATGTAAAAGCAGATGGACATTCAGAGAAACCTGAGGTAACTGAATTTCACATACCTCAGATTCAGATGGCACAAATGAAAATGTTATTGTACCAGTTAGTATTTTTAGGACAATTTACATTTCAACTACTCCACTGATCTGTCCGGAGATACAGGCAACATTGGCGTACTGGTTTTCAAAAGTGAAAAAGAAAATCTTCCTCTCCTGCCTCAACAAATATACAGCATTTTGTTGAATAATACAGTGCAGCTGCTGTACTGGCTTTCACTTGGACAGATCCTGGAATGGCCTTGGAGATTTACGAAGGTCCTTGAATCTACCCATAAATCCATCGGATGGTATCTAAAATAAGCGGGTTCTAAAATCAGGGCATCTCCTCAAAGTTTTAACTCTTGTTTAGTTTAGTGAGTAATCTGGTTTTCTGTTTCGTACAGGAGGAGAGAAGAATCCTCCAAGCTTTAAAATATTTTGCAAAATATTTGCTGGCAGCCCAAAGTTTGAAGTCCAGTATGCTGCCTTTGGATATTTGGGGGTGTCACTGCATACAGCGCTCTGTTGTGAGAGGGATTCAGGGTGGGTAGAGTGGTGTTTGTTTTGATTTTTGGTTGATGGCTATTTGCTTTTCTCTTTATTTACTGGTATTCAGACACTTGCCTGTAACTCTTTAATAAAACCAAAAAAAGTTGTTATATTCCCTGGTAGTGTTTTACTAAAAGTGCTCCGCTGACATACCTGGCACCCTAAATGATGTTAGGATGGTGACACCCTGAACTGTAACTCCAGACCTAAAGGCAGCTCTGTGCGGGCACACGCACCACATGTACGTGTACGGACAGAGCCACTGGCGAGGTTTTAACAATTTCATGCCTTTTATATTCTCATACATGTTACTAATATTTCTAGATATTTAGGAAAATCTGAATTTCAAACAATCCAACAAAAGGCAAAAAACAGACTGTCTTCAGTTATTTGGTGGACGTGTTAACAGTGGCCTTTTAGAGAAGAAATGCGATTTTTATGTTCACATTAAAGGGCACTGTCAACTTCAGTTGGATCCAAAAATCTTTGATACCCACAAAAATGTTTTAATGATTTAAAGAAACCCCAGTGATAAACAAGTTTTGAAATACGAATAATTCCCAGGCACTTCTGAAACAAACATGTATAAACCTAAAGGTCCCAATAAAATGAAAGTGAACAGATGTTCACTGTTAGAATGAAAACAGTGAAAAGAAAGAAAGAAGGGGTTATTACATTTTTCATTGATTTAGGATATTCTAAATCAACAGGTAAATACAGGTTTGAAATATCATAGTCTGTAAAAGCAGGTTTAAAAAAGTCCATTTGTGAAATGTCCAATATCATTCAAAATTATCTAGAAAGAATATTTGGGAGTCTGTTCCCCCCACCCCCACCACCTGTGTGCATTTTATCGCAGGCATTTCACAGCCTTTTCTTCTCGCTCGGCTCAGGGACTCTTCCCGGATGCACGGATTTTTCTCACCCAGCATGAAAAATGAAAAGCTTTAAAAAGAGTTTAAAAAGTTAAGATGATTATAAAACTACAAAAACTGGCAAGGAAACAAAGTCAGTGTTAATAATATAAAAGATTTTCTAAAAAAACCACCAGCTGCCTGGTTTTAAGTTGACAGCATCCTTTTAATCCTTTCCTTCCAAGACTCTTGCTTGCAAAGTGTCTGTTGCTGGAAATGGATATATTCATTTTTAAATCCCAGAAATTGAAATGTGAGCCTTAATCTACGCACTTTCAGGTTTACTGAGTCAAATTTTGAACAGTAAAAAAAAAAAAAAAAAAAATCAAAGCAACCCTCTCAGAGAGTTTTATTTTCTAGACAATCAAAAAGCTCCAGAATGCTCCAAGATCCACAAATATAGTTAAATCACTTCTACAAATAAGGTTCAGTTTATAAGAATTTGTCATTTAAACTAGACTAAAGGACTCAAGTTATGAAACTGCCTTACAAAACATCAGTAAATTAAATAACCACATTTGGAAGATTTACAAGGTCTTGCACCAAGAGGTTAAATGCACTATGAATACCAGTGCGGCATGTATTCCTTCTGTGAAATACAGTGCAATTATGTGCAAAAGTACGTTAAAACGTATACTCCTAAACAAAGTCAATTACGTAGTGCTAAGACTTTAAGATATGTCATCTGCACGGCCTTTAAAAAACTTTGAGAAAGAGATTACATTAGAAATACCTTTCCTAAAAACATTATTTTTGATTCTTCATTGAGCACCATATGAATTGTTTAAAACAGCTACATCATTTTCTCAAAGCTTGTATAGGCTGGATCTACAATGGAAGATTTCAGGAAAAACATCCAAGAACTAAGTGGAAAGCACAGCAAACAGGTTTACATGAACATGTGGCCACAAGGATGCGGATAAACTACATCTTCTTCTAAATACAAAGGTTGAAGGACTCCACTGAAAACAAAGCGGCACAATAGGACACATTAACAGGAAACATCCATTTTGGTGGTCACTTTCAACGTGGAATGGGAATGGCGACCCCCCACCCGCACCCCTTACCCAGTGTTACACAAACCTTAACACAGCTCCGTTCTCTACGCACAAGACACACAAGAACAATCTCTAAGACCAAAGAAAGCAGGTTGAAGCATCATCGCTGAAGGTCCCTGCAGTCATTCCTGCAGCCTCTATTACATACAGACTTTCACAAGAGGTTCATTTTCCCTACTCTGAACGTCTGCGCAATTTCAGTTAGCTGGCCCGCACCTCAGCACAGCTCGGCCGCGTCAGACACTAAATCTTCTGACATTTGCTTTGTGGCACGCTAGCCAGAACCACGCTCAGCTGATATTCCACGTCTAGTGGCCTCTACCAATATTTACAATGAGGTGGCATCTTCACGCTAGAACGACCAGAGATTGGGATGCCTGGTCACTAAAAATAATCTTGGATCCCTATTTACATTCTTCTCCCACTTCCATTAGCAAGTTAGGCTCCCAAGAGGCACAGATATCATGACTCTCTTTCAGGTGTTCTCACATGCAGAAGTCCGTCCTTTATCAGAAAAGCAGATACCAAAAAAATACCCTCCGATGTTGGGTGGACTCAACAAAAATAGAGTAGTAGTCCAAAAGACTAGCCCCAGTAGGCTGGAGGTGGCATTTTCAAGCCCACGTTTTGCTCAGATTTTCACAAGTGCTTAGGACCCAAAACCACAGCAGGATTTTCAAAGGAGCTCAGCTCCAAATCTGGCATCTATGTGAGTTGTCTCTTTGATGGTCTTAATTGAGGTAACTAAAACAGGGGTTGTAGAGCCCTGAATTTTTTTAAATTTTTAAATTTTTCTTGGCCCAGTGAGATTTTTCTATGACGATGTGTGTCACTGTGATACTGTTCAGCTATTACAAACTCAAATTTACAGATGACCTGGAAAAGGGACCACTGAAAACTTATGCAACTTAAGTCACAGAAAAGAAACGCAGCAAGCGATGCCAGTATCTTCTTGTGAAGGTGGCACTCATCAAGAACAGGGACCAGGCCATTTCAAAACAAGTCCCTTTCCCTTCTGCTGTTTTCATGAATCACGAGCGAAGTGACTTGCTTAAAAAGAAGCTTGTTTTTTTCTTGGAAAAATCCTACTTGATCTGGCAATGAATTCTTAACTGCATTTGTGACATCAGAATTGCCTCTCACAAATAAACGGCGACATCACTACAGGACTACCGTTTCACTGTAGGGTGAAGCAGATAGAGAAGCTGAATTGTTCTTTTTCAGATTGTAAAATAAAAGCAGAAGGTATGCCAAAAAAAACCAAAACAAACCCAAACCTAGTTAAATCAGAGGGCTCTTTGTCGTTTAGGTTCCATCTAATGTTTGCCAAGTGTAAAGTCTTTCTTTGCCCCCAGAAGCACTGTCTTGTAAGTGGGAGGAACTGCTCGTTCTTTGTCAGCCACATCTGTCTACAGGCTTCTGATCTAGCACTTACTCCAGCTAAAAGACTCATCTACAATTTGCCTTTTCATGAAAACACTTACAAACAACATAATAAAGAAGCATTAACAGTCTTATTTCACAGTATATTTCAGTTTTGTCTCTTCATTAGGAAACAGCAGGTTACCCATAAGCAAACAGGTTTTCTGTTGGTGCTGCGTCTTCTTCTACAGCTTCCCAGCTGGATTTTTGATAGCTTATACCAACTTGGTACTGGAAAGGTAAAAAAATCTCACCTCCTTTGAAAGCCGACCTTTATCTATGCCAGGAAAGAAACATGAGGTCCACACGGAAGTGTAAAAAAAAAAAAAACAAAAAATAAAACCAGTACTTGGATAAATTCACACAACAACATAAACCAGGAGAAGGATCACCAAAGACTAAAAGAAAATACATTACGAGAAAGAAAAGGATTTGCATACGTAAAAATTTCTGAGATTTTCTACCCAACTACTTCAAAAGGGGTATTCAGAGCTCTTTGATATGCATAGCTCAGATATTTATATTTAACTGCTCCGTGGCTATATCAGCTTTGAATCTGGCTATTTAATCTACCAGAGTCAGAATTCCCAAGTAACCTGATTGACAGCTTTTAACTTCTACTGTAAAAAGCTGAAGAGAATTGGACAGTTCACTTAGTCTAAACTGGGAGACCAGGACACCAGACACCACAATGCGTGCTTCACATTTCTTAAGCCAAGACTACTAATGTCGCAACAACATCAAAGACACAGCTGAAGATCTGTAGTCTGAGCTCCTGAGAGAGGGAGATGCAGTAAAAACAACTGAGAGAGAGAAACTTGTTCTCTAAATACCTGCAATTAAGGACATGTGAACTGTATCTGTTCTTCCTGTCTATGCTTTCAGCAGCAGCAGCGTATTTTTGTCATCCTGGTTTGTCTGCCCTGGTTTCCAGGTCAAATCCAGTCTAAGCAAACACTTAAGGTTTACAATTTAGATAATACTGTCCTAACAGAGAAGGATCACAACTTAATTTAGAAAAGTCCAAGGTAATGGATGGAAACTACATTTCTTTTAATGTAATCTTCAGAGAGAAGCTGGCGCTCCTTTTGGATAAGGGACTAAGGACCACGATAGCATTATTTGAAGAAACCTGTTACCAAAACAACACAGAGATGTTCCACCTGCAAAATCAAAACTAGGAGGCAGAGACACCGCTGGCAATTGCTCACGTACAACCTCTGTGAACCCCAGAGAGAAGATTCTTCACAGATTTCTGGTGCACAGCACTGAAAACTTAGAAGTATAAAAAATTCCAATTCTCCCCACTCTTCTATTAAAAAATGGAATAATAAAAACCAGCACAGTCTCACTAATTGGGCAAATCTGCAGTTTTCTGTGGCAGACCCACCACCATCGGGGAGACGCTTTAAACGCTCCCACTCTCCTCTCACTGCTACATAAGTGTTTCTCGGTCTGATAAACTCCTGTGGATTTCCTGCTTGTCATCACCATCGGCATCATCATCATCAGCTGGATCGTTCTCCTCTCCGGACTCCACATATATGGGCCAGTCGTTATCGGCATCACCCTTCTCTTGGCCTTCTGATGAAGGTTCCATGAGGCTGAGGTTAATGGGCATCGAGTCCTCGTGAGTGGTGGTCACGCACGTGCAGCTGTCGCACAAGCCAAAGCGGCGTAATCCTTGAGACAGGCTACTGGTGAACGTTCTCCTGCAACCTTTACAGATAATTGGCTTGTTTGATCGATGTACCTGAAGTTCAAAATAAAACATTATGGTCAAAAAGGCAACCTGCCTTCTTGCTGTAGCTCTTTCCGGGTGCTGGTTTGCATATATTCCTAGAACAGAAAAACATCTACACTTAAGCTAAAGGGCAGGTGATCCCATCACATTTCCAGCGATACAGACTTGGGGCTACAAAAGTACTAATGAAGCATATGTCAGCAGTTTAAATGTATTAGAAAAGTTTATCTCGCGTTGGCAACACTCACTTTGTCCAGCATATATTGGGAAACATGACTGGGAAACGCCAAACACTTTTAGAAAAATTTACTGAGAGATGTAATCTTTCAAACTTACACTTAAAGCGTGACTCCGAAGGTGCTCCTGCCGAGTGAAACGTTTCCCACAGGTCTCACAGGGGTAGGGCCTCTCACCCGTGTGAGAGCGAATGTGCCGTTTCAGTATTCCTTTCTGTTTAGCCGTGTAGGGACAGAACGGGCATTTGTGAAGCTTGATTGGCACAACTAGCACGTCACCTTTTGGAAACAAAACACAGTGCGTTAGATCGGGCAGTTCACCAGTCTGGGCTCTCTTGGTTTCGCAGCCTCGTTGCTGCAAAGCTGGGTCAAGACAATTGCACTTTCCCCTCTTTTTGTATGCGGCTTACCTGGAATTTCTGTAGGCTCTGCAATTTCAGAAGAGATTCATGCAGCTGCAGATGCAGATGATCAAGTCCCTTGAAAATCAGCTTGCCTATACTTACATAGCTGATACTCTAAGGGAGTTGGCTCACAACAGAAAAACAAATTAATTTTAAGAAGCCATTTAATTAAGTGCCAAAAATTTGCCTTTAGTGCAGTGGGGTCTCTGCACTATCTCAGCCATAGAAAGTCTCCTACTTTTTTTTTTTTTTTTTTTAAGATACCATTAGCAATAAACAGCATTAGAAACTCAAATCTTTAACAGAAATTACAGGTAGAAGTAGTGCAATGTTTCCCATGTGCTTTTACAACATACATAAATTTAGATGTGGAGAACCCATCTAAAAATATGAATGCTTATTTCTACTGCCATTCACTTTAGCATTCCCTTTCTATTGTAAACAAGATGAAGGACTCGAATATATTTGCTGATGATATTTTACAGTCAGACTATAGGTAATATAGTAATTTGTAATATGTAATTTATGAAGTCAGATGCAGAAAGAGAGAATTCAATTTGAAGATCACATCTTACATAAACGTGGGTATCGCCAAGGTTTTCAGTATCAGCCCAGAAAACCAGCTTCCTTTCCAGCATAAAGGCTGAGATGTTTTATACTAAAAGATTAGTTTTCCCTGTTTCAGGTACGGATTGAGGGAAGTGTTTGCATATCAAGCCTTGAGCTCTTTAACAGTTACACCAAAGTAGGTGGAGCTGTAGAACCTTCCTTGTCCAAGCCCATCTCAGAAAAAGGAGCATCTAGTAACATGGCTATCAAGTGAAATTCATTTCACCCAATTTTGGACCTTCACCAGGTATTGCTAATCCCTGCTGGACATTTACAGCGCCATTTAAATAAAAAAATAAAAGTAGTTCTTAGACACACCTTGCTTCCAGGCTCTCTAGAGGTGCCCGTTTACCCTCCCGTCAGCCGTGAAAGGGACCAGGATGACCAGAACAGATGTGGACACTTGAAAGTAAGTGGCATTTACTGCACCGGTCAGCCTGAATGAGTAAGCGTGCCATTCTTTGGTCAGGACTTTGTATTTCTCATTCCTGGTGTCTTGTGAAAATGCTAAGACAGCAGGAGCACTAACAGCTGAGATCTTCCCATTCTATTAAATGCTTACAATGTTCTGTTTTAGCAGAGAGACATAATCGAATACAAGGCTTGGAGGTTTTTTTTCCCCACTCCTACTTGAAGTATATCTACCATTAACATTTCTAGTACCTTGCAATAACATCCGATGTTCTCATTGAATTCTAGAAGTACTTCCCTTTTAATGATACATTAACAGCCTGAAGATTTTAAAAGGGAAAAGGGTAAGCCAAGTTTGTGTGTTAGATGCTCCTGCCTTGCTACATATCAAAAACCATAGGCATGATCTGGGGACAGCAGTCTGTTCTGGCCACTTTGGTCTTTTGGTGCCTGTAAGACCGGATTTGTGATTTTATCAGATTCCATATTTTAAAGCAGCAAGAGATATTACTGGGTTTATTGGCTTTAAGATCACGCACACATGCCTGAGCTGGAAATGACACAAATGTAAGCTTGCTGTCTAGCGTATTCAGTGAAAGATTTCCTCTCTGTTGTCCACGCCATTACTGCATTTGTCACATCCCAAACAGCTGTGGTGCTTGCAGCTCTTCTCAGAGCAGCCTCCCATCTTCGTAAGGCAGTTTGGATGAGGCAAGTTGTGCCCCGACATTACTGTAAGCAGATAAAATGCCCAAATCCTTATCGTCCACCGCAGGAGAAGCATGTATGAATGTGACCTTCTTCTTCTCCAGGCCCCCAACATTGTCACTAGGAGACATTCCCACTAGGAGACATTCCCGCCAGTGCGAGTGAACATCCCAACAGGTGCTGGGCTGGGGAAAGCAGCGGCACCTCAGGTGATCAGCAGCTGAAAAGTGAGTCTGCCACTAGAGGTAAAAGTTAAGTCTTGTCTTTACGCAACACCACGGAGCTTAAAGCTTTCAGCGCTCTTAAAGAATTTCTAGGTATCACTCAGTATTGACTAAACTGATTTCTGCCCTTCTGAAGTTCAAAGTAAGTAACAGCAAACAGACAATCATCCAGCAACTGATGAGCCGGCAGGAGCTCCAGAGGAATAAACTGCTTCTGCTCTGTCAGGTTCTACAGCAGATCCCTCTTGTGGCAGCTCAACTTATCTTTTTGATTGCTCTTTCTAATGCTAACGTTACGAGAGAAAGATTCTTTTTAAGAATTCGCCTGCCGTTCAACAAGGTCCCAAATGAGATTGTTTATTACAGCAGTATCACCACCACGCTCCAGGATCTGTTTCACAGAGACTGTAAAAGCTGTTAGAAATACTTACCTCCCAAATGCTGCACTGAATAAACGAGTACAGCTTTCTTTTGAAGTCCAGAACAATAGTTTATTTTGCTACGGCATAATATTCAGCAATATATTCCTCAACAAGAACGAGAGTAACAAAGAAGTCGCACAACTAAGCGGTTTCCTCCCCTATTACACAGACTACACCCCCCCGGAGTCCTCTCACCTGTGTCCTCACCATACCAGTCGCTGTGAATGTCCATCATGGAACTCATGGCTACCCCTGCATCCTCTGGCCTACCCTCAAAGCCCCGGACAAAGTGATGAACCACATCGTCCTTTCGCTGAGCTGAGCTGTTGCGCAGCAGGGCCTCCAAGAACTGTTTCATGTGATAGTTATTGCAGGCCAGGTCCATCGCCTGCCCGCCGTGCAGCCCCTCTTCCATCTGCTCTAGGGACAACGGAGTCGGGTACTGCGGCAGCCGGTCGCCCACTTCTACCTCTACCTCATCCGAGTCAAACTCTACTTTGGGTTCCACCCCCTTGGGCAGGGAAGAATTAACGTCGTCCGGAGAGTCGCTGCTGACGGGGTCTCTGACCACCAGCTCCAGCGGATGGCAGCTGCTGCATTCGCCACAGGGAGGATCTCTCTGGCAATCCGAAATCCTTTCCTTTTCCTGCAGGGAAGAGACAGAGGCAGAGCACTGGCTCTTGGAGCCGTACGAGGTGCCCTCTCTCGCAGAGCTAGCGCTCCCGCTATCAGCCTGATAGAAAGCAGCTTCTCTCTCTATTTTCCTGCAAATATCTAACGACGACCTTATATACGTTTTGCAGAAATTGACCACGTCGGTCATCTGCAAATAGCTAGCTGCAGACATCACCTCAATGACATTTTCCCCGCAGAGATCTAGCTTCCCGGAATAAAGGAAATCTAGGATGATGGAGAAGGCCTCCGAGGTGACAATGTCCAGAGAGGCGGTGCTGTGGCGTCCGCTGTCTTGGATGTAGTGAATCAGCAGGGCTCGGAAATACCCGCTGTTGGCGAACAAAATGTTTTTGTGCGCTTTGAAGATCCTCCCCTCCACGATGATGCTGCAGTCGCAGAAGAAGTCCCTCTTGCGCTGCTCGTTCAGCTCGCCCAGCAGCTTGGTGTAGTACGACTGCATCTCCATCGCCGCCGCCGCCGCTCGCTGCCCGGCCAAGGAGAAGCCACCGTCAGCGGGAGGGGACCCGGGGACCCGCCGCCGCCCGCCAGCCTCTCCCCGCGGCCCGGCAGCGGCCGCGCCCCTTCCCTTCCCTTCCCCTTCTCCTTCTCCTCCCCTCCCGCCGGCCCTTCCTTCCTCCCCGGCCCCGCCGCCCGCCCCTCACCTCCGCCGGCCGCCCAGCTCCAGCTCCAGCTCCGGCTCCGGCTCCCGCCCGGCCGCCCTCCCGCCAGGAGGAGGAGGAGGAGGAAGTGACGTCGCCGGGGTGAGGGGTCGGTAAATATTGGTGACGTCAGGCCGCCAAGATGGCGGAGGGGTGAGTTCGGTACCGTTGAGGGGGGCGGCGGGGAGCGGGCCCGGCGCCAGACCCGGGGCCGGTGCTCTGGGGCCGGGCCCGCCTGACACGCGTGTCCCCCGCAGGGAGGAGGCGGGCTGGTGGCGGAGCTGGCTGCAGCAGAGCTACCAGGCCGTCAAGGAGAAGGTAGGAGGCGGCGGGCCGGGCCTGCGGGGCGGCCCCGGTAACGGTGGAGGGGGGACAGCGGGAGCCGGGCCGCAGCGGCTCCGTCAGCAGCGGCTCCGGTGACCTCCCCCCCGAGCCGGGCCTCGGGGACCGCCCGTAGCGCAGCCCCGGGACCGGGAAGGGACGGGCGGGTGCGCGCAGCGGGGCCGGGGTGGGTTTGGTGTAAGAGCGACCGGCGGGGACCGGCGGCCGTGGGCGCTGTCGGGGTGAAAATCAGCTGAGCCGGGAGGGCGTGTGCTCGGGCTTCGCTTCGCCGGGTGTGATGTCCTGCCGGTGACAGCGCGGCCTGTGTTAACTACACGCAGAACCCAGAGCAAGGCTTCTCCTAACCCGTCTCTTTTTTTTGTTCGTTTGTTTGGGTTTTTTTCTCTCCTTAAAACCCCACTGCAGCACCTTTCGGGCAGAGCAGTTTCCCATTGTTATTCTGGTTATCACAGTTTTACTCATTGCCCGAGTCTGGGTACAGGCTCAGCTGGGTTAAAGGCTCTCGCACTTTAATCTTTGTAACGTGCCACGCGTTGCCAGTGTGACCGTGACTTTGTTGGAGAGCGAAAAGATTACACGGTCTCTCTGTCCTCTTCTTACAGTCCACGGAAGCTCTGGAATTCATGAAGCGGGACCTGGCTGAGTTCACTCAAGTAGTGCAGCATGACACGGCCTGCACCATCGCTGCGACGGCCAGCGTGGTCAAGGACAAGCTGGCAGTGAGTGCAGGAGTGAGAGGGCTGGGATTCGTGTCACAGAGAGCGAAGCGAGGGGTGATGAGGATGTGCCCGTCTCTGAGGATGCGTCCTCAGAACAAACCCCAGTGTATGACCAGGGGCTTCAGTTTTCAGACTCTCTCCCCGGTGCAGGTTTGGTGCCGAGCACTGAGTGGGGTTTCCTTGCTGTGGTGGTGAGGAACCTCAGCAGGCGAGTGGAGACCAAGTTCCTTGTGCTTTCCCTCTCCCAGTGTGCCATGGACACTGGCAGTGTGACACCAGTATGACATCGGATCTCTGCACAGGCTGTCAGCCTTAGCCCTGCACAGCTAGGCTGTGACAGTAAGAGCCTCCAAACCAGGCGGTCCCTGACCCTGGCTGTGTCCTTCCCCACAAAGCTTAGGCTTGGTTCCCCACAAACCTGTGACAGGCCCTCACTGCCTCGGCCTGAGGCTAGTGCTTGCCACCACACCCTTCTCCTAGCCCAGCCCTGGCCACACAAGCGTCTCATTAGCACTTCTTTGAAGGCAGAGAAATCCTTCTTCCTTAAAGGAACCAGTCCAAAAAAGACTGAGACTTGTCCTGCTGCTGCTGGCACTGTTACTTACGCTGCGCTGCTTTTTCTCTTCAAGAGGACAGAAGGTGCCTCAGGTGCAACTGAAAAGGTGAGGAAGGGGCTGTCTGACTTCCTGGGTGTCATCTCGGACACGTTTGCTCCCTCGCCGGATAAGACCATTGACTGCGATGTCATCACACTGATGGCAACACCCACAGGTACCACAGAGCCCTATGACAGCGCCAAGGTAAGTGCCTCATTCCCAGAACTTCTCTCCGGGATGCGGAGTGCGGAGCCCTGTCCTCTCGGGGCTCTGCTGCTGCCCCTCCCCTGACGGCTCTGTCCTGTGTGTCTCTTCCAGGCTCGTCTCTACAGCCTCCAGTCAGACCCAGCCACCTACTGCAATGAACCTGATGGTACGGGGGGGGCTCGGCGGTGCTGCCGAGCAAAGCTGGCCCTTGCGGGGGGCCTGTGGGCTATCCTGAATCACCCGGAGCCTTTCTCCGGTGGCCCTGCTGGGCTGGCTGCCAATGGGGTCCCTGTTTGTGGAGAGCAGATCTCTCTGTTGCGTTGGGGACTGGCTTAGACTGAGAGTTTGCTGGGCGCCGCTGCAGCTGGCGCCACGTGGCCTTGTGCTGGCAGAGACCCGCAACGTGGGGTGGGCTCAGACACCCCTGTCTTCTGCCTTCTTTGCTCCTTGCTCCCCCCAGCTGGTCCACTCTGTAGCATCTTCCCAATGAAACTTCCCCAAACTGTTCCTGCCTTGTTCATGCCAGGGACTGTTATCTCTGTGTTGTCCTGTGCAGGCCCTGCTGAGCTCCTTGAGGCCTGGCTCTCTCAGTTTAACCTAGAGGAGAAGAAAGGGGAGATCGCGGAGCTGCTGGCCACCAGCCCTTCCATCCGGGCTCTCTACACCAAAATGGTGAGGCCCTGCCTGGCTCCTGCAGCGGGCAAGTTCTGACTTGGGGGGTGGTGCAGGGAGGCTCTGGGCTCTGTGGGCCCTGCAGTTCGTATTGGAAAGGACTGTGGGTGCATGGTGAACTGACACGGGGATATTTGGCAGCATATTGCATTCTTCTTCCCTGTTTATTTGTCATGGGCCTGGAGCAGAAGTTCCTCCGTAGCTGTCTGATATGTGTCTGAGCATCTGCCAGCGCATACCCGGGGCTCGGTCCCGACTCGGTGCACCTGAAAACGCAGGTGCCTGCTGCAGGTCGTGAGGGTGACTGCAAGGGTCGGGAGCAGAGAGGAGCAAGGCAGCAACCGCAGCCTTCCCTCTGAAGTGACTCATTATGTTTCCTGTGTCACTCCCAGGTCCCTGTGGCTGTTTCCCATTCCGAATTCTGGCAGCGCTACTTCTATAAAGTGCATCGCCTGGAGCAGGTAGGTCGGGAGGGGGGTGGGCGTTCCAGCCAAGGGGCTCTCTAGTGCAGACCAAAGAGGCAGAAGATACTTCCCCTGGAAGAGCGGGGATCTGGGCTGCCTTGTCTGTGTCCTTGTTGTCACTGACACTGAAGTGCCTTGGGGAGGAAGGGACTGGGGCTGTGAGCAGCTGCTGATGCTGAATTCCCTGCAGGATGAAGCCCGGAGGGAGGCTCTGAAGCAGCGAGCGGAGCAGAGTATTCACCAGGAGGAGCCAGGCTGGGAAGAGGATGAAGGTGGGTCAGGTGGTGTGGGGGATCTGTGGGAGGGCTCGTGCAGACCTCGGCAGGTCTCCGTTAGAGAAGGTGGTGGCTCCTCCTTGCTCCCACAAATTCCCAGCTCCCAGCCCAGCTGCAGCCAGCCCTGCTGCACTGCCAGCTGCTGCTGCGCTTGCTGAAACATCTCTCGCTTCTCTTCTGCCTTCCTACAGAGGAATTCTTGGGGATGTCCCCCCTGCCTTGTGCAAACGTGAAATTGCCAGAAGCAGCAGAGAAAGAGTCTGCCCCTGCAGCCCTGGAGGGAAGCCACCCCAGTGCTCACCAGGGACCCTCAGAGGAAAGCTGGGCCGTCCTCCCTCCAGAGCTGGCCCCAGCAGAGGGGAGCCCCTCTGAGAGCAGTGAGAGCGTCTCCCTTGTGACTCAGATTGCAAACCCTGCCTCTGTGCCTGCCGCGCAGCTACAGACTGGAGCACAACCAGCTGGGGCCGGAGACCTCTCCCAGAGGCTGCTGGAGGCCACCTCGGAAGAGCAGAGCTCCCTGCCAAAGCCCCCAGAACCCGGTCATCCTTCTGCACCTGCCCAGGAGTCAGCAGCATCCTCGGAGCAACCGGCTGTTACAGAGCTCAAAGAGGTGGAGAGCAAAGCCCAGGGCAGGACAGAGACTCTGAAAGAGGAAGGACCAACGGATCTGCGAGTCTTTGAGCTGAACTCGGATAGCGGGAAATCCACTCCTTCCAACAACGGAAAGAAAGGTGCGTCTGTGGGGCCAGCACAGGGCCTGGAAACCTTCTGCTGGGCGTGGCAGCTTTTGGGGAAAGGGCTCTGATTTTGTGACGATGAAGGAGGAGAAGAGGGGTTTTGCAAAAATCACCCAAGAAGGTTAGAGACAAAGATTGTCCAACAGCTGAACTGAAAATGAATCTTTATGCTGTCGGACAGTGTCAAGTTGGTCACATCAGATAGCGACAGTCTGCTCTCAGCAGGCGGCTGGGCTGGTGCCCTCTCCTGAGCCCCGTTCCTGGTGCGCCCTCAGGAGAACGGAGGGCGAGACGACTCCAGGAGCCTGAGGAGGGACGTGTTGCAGCTCTGGCATTGCAGGGGATTCTGCCTTCAGCAGAGCTTGCTGCAGGTCTCCCCGAGTAATGGTTGTGGTGGTGATAGGATTATAAAGCTGCTGGAAGTAACCCAAGATCCAGCAAGGTGGCCAAGTGTCATGAACTGGGTCTGTACTGAGCAGGAGCAAGTTGGAGAGGAAGTTGGAATTCTCTCAGCTGAACAGACCTTTGGTCCCTGGCCTGCTGGGTGCTGGGGCAAGGCTGTGGTCTGTGTAGGGAATGTGGTGTTTCCTTCCCTCTGTGTGTCACCCCCAGGAGCATCCCTGCTGCTCCTCGAGGTTCTTTCTGTTGGGGACTGTGACAGTCCCCGTATCTCAGTCACTCCTCTCGTTCCTTATTTGTTGTGTTCTCTGTGTGACTGAAGCGTGACACATCCTAGTTCTCCCAGGCCGGAGGAGAACATGTTTCAGCATTCGCCTCTCCCACTTGTTCTGAACCAGCCCTTGCTGCCAGGGAAGCGCAGCTGAGTCCGTCCCGTCTCTGCCGGCGAGCTGACAGCCTGCGCTTGGAATGGGGGAGGCTTTTTCTCCTGGGGCAGGCTGCGGGAGATCCGAGCCTCATGAACGCCAGGGCTTTGTGGGCCTGCTTGGGCGGCTGTGGGCTTCGGCCGGAGGGTCTGGAGAGCACGGGTAACTCTGATGTCTGTCCTGATGTTTGTGGTTACAGGCTCCAGCACGGATATCAGTGAGGACTGGGAAAAAGACTTTGATTTGGACATGACTGAAGAGGAGGTGCAGCTGGCGCTCTCGAAGGTGGAAGTGTCTGGGGAGGTGAGTCGAGGGGAGGTGCTCAGTCAAACAGGCGGGGAGATTGCTCCCGGGAACCACTGGCAATTCCTTGGGGTGATGCTGCAATTCCTTGGGGTGATGCTGCGCGAGCTCTGCCGTTGCTGGGTGCTTCTGCTGGGAGGTGAAGGGAGAGGGCGAATCCCTCAGCTTGAGCTCCGCTTCCAGCCCCTGTGCTGGAGCCGAGGCTGTGCAGCGTGTTGCAGCGAGACACGGCTGCTGCCGGCCTGGAAGGGCTGCGCTGCGGCGGGTAGCTGCCTGCCTAGAGCAGCTTGCAGGAGGCTTTGGAAGGGCCTGACTCGCTCTTTGAGGACGCAGGCGTAGCTTGGGATCTCACCATGGGAGTCATGGGTGCTCGCTGGAGCAGAGAGTGGTTGTTTAGACGTGCTTAAAGAGGGATGAGTGTGCAGGCTCCCCCCAGGGAGCAGAGGAAGCAAATCCCTGTTGCGAGGGTGTGGGAGCGTGAGGATATGTGGGGCTTTGCGCTGACTCAGGTGCCCCGGGCAGGAGGATCTGTTGACAGATGGGTGTACAGAAACAAACTGAGGGATGTTACTCTTGTTTGCAGCTGGAAGATGAAGACTGGGAAGACTGGGAATAAAGCGACAGCTTCCAGCATGTGTCACAGGCTCATTTCCACCATCGAATGTGAATTAAATCACGGACCGGCTGTTCCTTTGTGTGTAACTGTGCTGGGGATTGCAGTTCCAGGCTGGAGGAGTTTCATTCCTGCTAAATCCTGTGGGCAACTCAAGTGACCCCTTCAGAGCTGGAGGAGGAGGAGGAAGCAGGAGTTCACCTGTACACTTAGCTGCTAGGGAGCCCATCTTCTCAGTAGGTCCTAGAGACTGGCCACGCCAAAACTGACTGCCCTGAAAGTGTCGGGCAGAGGCAGATGCGATGCAGTGAGGGGTCCCCGGGGCGAGCCGGGCGCTCGGACACCTGGCAGGATCACTTGGCGCCACCAGATGCCGGCTGGCTTATTGTTCGCTTGTGCGCGCGCACGTCACCTACAGCACGGCAGGCCAAAGGCTCTGGGATGCGAGTGCGCCTGCTCGCTCGCTGCTCTGCGCTCCTGGCCGGGCCGGCCCTGGGGAAAGCCCCCATGCAGGGAGCGGCTGGGGGCTGGGGATGCTGCAGTAGAAGCCCCTTCTGCTTGTCACTCGTCGCTGCAAAGAAAGGCAGTTGGCTCGCAGCTTTCACCCAAAGCTGGGCCGTGCTGGAGGGAGCCAAACTCCCTGCCAAACCCTGAGCTTTTGCCTGGCTTTTTGTCTTGGAAGCTTTTTCTAATGGAAACTGTTTTCCTGCTGCAAGAGCAGCGGCTCCTCTGAGAGCCGAGACCTGCTGCTTCCCCCTTTGCAGCTGCACTGCCTTCCCCTCGGGGTTTTGTGTCCTTCTAGTTAAATTTCCCAAGCAAAGTACATGCGGCTTGCTCTTACCTGAGCCCTTCTGGGCAGGCAGCGATTTGGATCAGCTTGGGAGCAGAACCCCTCCGTTGTGGTGCCCAGTTCAGCCCTTGCCAACCCCCAGTTTGGCCCACCAACCACTTTCACCTCCGCCTTGGCACCGGGGCCCGGCCCTTCCCACTCCCAGCCCGGCGGGAGGCAGAAGTGCCCAGGCACAGGTGGTGCCTGTTGGCTGAGGCTGTGTCTGTCCGCTCGTCCCCTCGTGTCCCACGTGCGCCTGGCCCCACGGCCACCAGGGTCACACCCTCACTGTGCTTTACTCCAGCCCCCTGTGACTGCTTGTGACACTCCCTTCGGCCTCACGGCCCCGCTTTTTGGGGCAGTTCCCTTCTAATGGCACGAGATGCTCCTCAGTGGATGTTGCTAATTACAGTTACCGCGCAGGTACAGAGCCCTGGCTGCTGTCTCTGGCCTTTCAGGCAGTGGTTTTATACACGCTACCTTTGTCCTTCTGCCCCTTCTAGGGCTGCTTCATCGGGGCTGTGGGTTTCCTTCTGGTTTTGGATGGCATTAACCTGGGTGCGCTTGAAAGAGTTGGGGTTTTGGGGGTTTTTTTTTGCGGCCCTCTTGGGGGAGATTCTCAAATGCAGCTGCCCGCCCAGGTGGGTTGGTGGCAGCAGTGACTTTAGGCACTTACAAAAGACCGAGTCTGTCCTGCAAAGCCCCCGAGGGCCGGGACTGAGCTCCGACTCTCCTCCCGCTCCGTGTGCGGTGGGCCCTGCAGAGCCTCTGGAATGTGCTGCAGCCTCCCCCTGTCCTGGGCTGGCATTTGGCTGCAGCAGCAAAACGTGGTGTGGGGAGGTGACGCGCATGGGGGTGTCGGGGCCGCGGCTTGGGGTTTGGTGGGATGAGTCGCGGCTGGATCCCTGCGGCAGAGCTGCAAGGGTGCAGTGCTCTCATCTCTGTTGCTTTTGGGTTTTTTCTTCTTTAGTCAAATTAACCGTTTGGTTGTCTGTGCAATATTGTCTGTTCTGAACTACTCCACATCTCCCTGAGCCTTTTCTAGCTGGGGTGAAAACCAGGAACAATTCTAACAGCTGGTAGTTTTGTAACGACGACTTTCTCCAAACCTTTTACAGACTGGCAGTTAACAGCAATTAAAGGAATTCTACAGAGTCTCTGCCTGTGCTGGGTGGTCTCATTTCCTTTCCCTGCGGGACGGGGATGGCCACCTCAAGAGGGTCTGTGTGTCAGCAGCTTTAAATTTCCCTTTCCTCCCAGTTTGCTTGACAGGGGAAGGCGGACCTGCGCTGCCCCGCAGCTGGGAGCCCGTGTCTGCCCTGTTCCCCACCGCTGGCGGCCGAGGGCTTCGAGTGAGCCGATAAAAACGCCCGAGTGTGAACCAGACCTTGTCTCTGCCGGCCGGGGGCGCGGCACACGGCCCACGAGGCTGGAGAGACGGGAAACGCTGTCTGCCAAATTTATCACGGCTTTGGAAACGATCTTCCATCTGGGGAGAGACGGGCCAGGCCGTCTCAGGGGTGAGTCAGCCACGGGTGGCTGCTGACCCCCTCGATGGAGGGTCTCAGGTTCATGTCTGGTTCCAGGAGCATTTTCAGGAGGTTCTGGCACTCCTTGGAGATGCCCAGGTGCCCGGGGATGGAGACGCCTCTCTGCTGCTGCTGCAGCATCTTGGGGACGTCGGCGTCATCGAAGGGCAGGCGGGCGCAGAGCAGGACGTAGAGGAGGACGCCCATGCTCCAGACGTCGCCCTTGAGGCTGTCGTGGGGCTCACCCTGCAGCACCTCGGGCGCCGCGTAGGCTGTGCTGCCGCAGAAGGTCCAGCTCAGCTCCCTGCGGTCCCCGGGGAGCAGCTTGGCGAAGCCAAAATCCGTCAGCTTCAAGGTGCGGCCCTGCAGCAGCGCGTTCTCGCACTTGAGGTCACGGTGGGCCAGCCCGCAGCCGTGGCAGTACCGGATGGCCTCGACCAGCTGGCGGAAAAGCGCCCTGGCGTGAGGCTCGGGCAGGGGACCCTCGCGGAGGACGTAGTCAAAGATGTCCCCGTCCTCCGCCAGCTCCATCACCAGGCAGATCTTCCCCTCTGCCGACTCCAGCATCTCGTGCACGCGGATGATGTTCCTGTGGTCCAAGCGTGTGACGATCTGGAGCTCCCGGGGCAGGAACCTGTGAACAAATTCTGCCCAGAGGGGAGGGGGGGGGGTTTTCTCACGGGGACGTCCCCGAGCCGCTGGCTCTGGAAGCCCCTCTGGGACACGGCAAAGGGGACGGGTAGAGGGAGGGAAGGTCATTCTCAGGGTGCCAGGTTCCTTATGGCCTGGCATCGTTCCCCAAGGGCTGCTCGCCCAGGGGGGATGCTGGGCTCCACCGGCATTTTGCCATCCTTACAGTCGCAGGGGTGACCACCTAAACAGGTCCTAATCCGTGGAGCCGTGGCCCCCGGCTGTTCTGCTGGAACCCCCAGCCCCGGCCCCCCAGCACCACCCCACCACGTCTACTCCGGGGTGGCAAAGGTGGGAAATTCGTTTCCTGCTGGCAATTAAAAGCCCCCAAGGAGGGCTGGAGCCTCAGCCTGGAGCTCTTTCGGGGTCACATCTTACCTTCTGGCATTTCCTTCTTATCGATTATTTTAATGGCCACTTTCTTCCGGTGCTTTTTGGAAAAAGCCTCCTTCACTTTGGAGTACGTCCCCTCCCCGATGGTCCTGCCGAGCCGGTAGCCATTGGCAAGCAAAAACCCCTCCATGTCCTCATGCCGGCTGAGACACTTCGCTCAGATCGGCCAGAAGCGACTCCGCTCCGGCATCTGGGCGCCCGGGGGCACGCGCAGCACCTCGGGGG
>VZTS01015187.1:63874-88527 GCA_013400795.1 Pluvianellus socialis
CGCGAAGCGCCGCCCCCCCGGGCTCGGGGGCGCCGGGGGGCCCGCCGCCCCCCGGGGGGGGGGGGGGGCACAAAGGGACCTTTTACAGCCCAGGGGTGCTATTGTGATGCAGCCAGCACTGCGTCAGTCGGTGGCGGATGTGCAGGGGGCTGGGGGACAGACCCGAGCGCCCTTGTGGTGAGTGGGGGCTTTGGGGTGGGCGCTGCCGGTTACGGGGCTGGTCGGGGTCCCCCCATGTTCCCCCTGGGCTTTCGCCATCGCTGGGGGGCCCATGGCCGCCCTGCTCACCCCCCCGCCCCTCTCCGGACAGACACATCCAGGGCTTGGACATGAGCTCCCAGCAGACACCGCAGGCGCAGAGATCCCCCATCGAGGCAGGCGACTGTCCCACCTTGGCTGTGCCTCCCGAAACGCAGGAGCCGGCAGACACGGAGCAATCCGTGGGAAGGTAAGGGGGGGGCCGGGACACCCCGCAGGGTGCAGGGTCTGGCCCTGGTGCAGCCGTGCCGTGTCCCGGTCACACGGAGCAGGTGCCTGATCCGGGAAACACGGCTTGTTCTGCTCCTGAAAGCACCGTCTGCTGGCTGGAACCTCCTTGTCCTGGGACGGGCGGGCAGCGTCCTGTGATGTGCCGTGCTGTGCCGAGCTGTGCCATGTCAGACAATGCCATGCCGTGCCATATAAAGCAATGCCATACTGTGCCGTGCCATGCCATGCTGTATCAAACAATGCCATGTCATGCCATGTCATGCCATGCTGGCCCACGTCATACTATGCCATGCCATGCCATGCCATGCTGTGCCATGCCGTGCTATGCCATACCATGCCGTGCTGCACCATGCCATGCCATGTCAGACAATGCCCTGTCCCGCCGTGCCATGCCGTGCTGTGCCGTGCCATATCAGACAATGCCATGCCGTGCTGTGCCAGGCCATACCATGCCATATAAAACAATGCCATGCTGTGCCGTGCCATATCAGATAATGCCATGTTGTGCCATGCCATGCCATGCCGGCCCATGTCATGCTGTGCCATACAATGCCGTGCCGTGCTGTACCATGTCATATAAGATAATTCCATGCTGTGCCATGCCATGCTGGCCCATGCCGTACCATGCCGTGCCATACAATGCCATACCATGCCGTGCTGCACCATGCCATGCCGTATCAGACAATGCCATGCTGTGCCGTGCCGTGCCATCCCGTGCCGTCCCGCCGGGCTCATGCCACTCTCCCCCCACAGGCAGCTGCGGCGATGCCCCGGCAGCCACTGCCTGACGCTGCCCAACGTCCCCATCGACGTGTTCCTGGCCATGGGAGGGAGCGTCAGGCCTCGCACCAACTAACGCCCCCGCGCCGCGCCGGCCGCAGCCAGCCCCGGAGCTGCCGAGCTGCCCAGGACACAGATCGGTGATGGACTTTGTAATAAAGGGACACCTTGGAGCGTTCCTGTGCTCAAAACCTGCGTGTGGTGCTGGGCATGGAGGGTCGTGGGGTGAGGGGGGACACAGGGGGGCAGGACACAAGGGGACAGGGTGTGAGGGGATGGGACACGAGGAGATGGGACACAAGGGGATGGAACACGAGGGATGCAGTGTGAGGGATGGGACGTTAGGGGATGGGACATGAGGCATGGGACACAAGGGACGGGACATGAGGAGATGGGACATGAGGACATGGGACATGAGGGGATGAGACACAAGGGGACAGGACATGAGGGGATGGGGCATGAGGGGACGGGACACAAGGGGGTGGGACACGAGGGGACGGGACATGAAGGGATGGGACACGAGGGATGAGACACGAGGGACAGGACACAAGGGAATGGGACGCGAGGGACAGCGTGTGAGGGACGGGACACGAGGAGATGGGACATGAGGGGACGAGACACAAGGAGACAGGACACGAGGAGATGGGACACGAAGGGACGGGACATGAGGGGACGGGANCGCCGCCGGGTGGGTCTTTGCCGCCGGGTCTGAGCGGGTGGGCGGCGGCGGCGGCGGCTCGGGGCGTTGGGTGCTTTCACAGTCTGTGCTTGGGGGCAGGGGGGGCCGCTCCTGCCGCCCGCGGCGGGGGAAGGAGCCCGGTGAGGCGGCGGCGGTGGGAAGGAGCCGCCGCGGTGGAGGCTCCATGGGAGCGTCCGCTTCGCCCCGTCGGGTCTCCGGTTCGTGTCGGTTCTGAAGTTCCTGTAGGAGTTTCGACCCCGGATCCTGCTGGACCGGTCGCTGTGCCAATAACCCGGCGGGGCCGTGGCTCTTGTCGCTTTTGTAAGAGGAAACTTGGGCAGCGGTGTCGGGCCAAGCCCAGCCAGGCTGTCCCCGTGCGGCGCGACACCGGCCACCGCGGCTCCGGCCACCGCGACACTGGCCACCGCACAGGGGCCTGTTTGCACCGCCGTAACCAGAACCACAAATACCCTTACGGATTCCCAGGGGCAGCAGGTAGCTCCCTTTCTGAGACCTACGGAGAAATTGTAACTGGGTATTGCCCTTACAAAAGGTACTTCAATTGTCAATAAACAAAAAAAGACTTTTTTTTTTTTTGTCGCTTTTGGTGTAGGCTGAAACTGGAGCTCCCTGCTCGAGGAGGAGAGGGGGCTCTTTCTTTAGGCTTCAAGTAGTAAGACGGGGTTTGAATAGATGAGGTGAATGGCAAAGCCAAGCCTGTAGCAGGCATCTTCTCTTCTACAAAGCACAGTGAGGATCCTCTGGGAAGCTCCTCTAGGAAGCAAGGATTAAGGCCTTATTCTTACCTGCAATATTGTCTTTTAACCAAACTTCCCTTCAGAAGTGGTCAGAATGCCCTTTGGGGAGAGATGCTGCTTGAGCCAAATGATCTCGCCAGAAACTCTCCCGTCGTCTTCAAACCCCTCCTGTGACGTTCCAGGAAAAGTTAGTGGCCATGAGTCTTGCATAGGCAATGGCTGCAGCGCCTCCCAGTCCAGAACAGCTTTGAAAACTTAATTTATAGCTTGAGATGTAAAATCTTGACTGGCAACTTTGAGTGGAAAAATGTCCTCGGGCCTGTTGGTGAACGTCTGGAAACTGCCTGCGTTACCTGAAGCTCAGGACGTTCATGCAAAGTCGCTCCCCATCCTTCCCCACCGCTGCCTCCCCCTTTCTTCTTGACGTTTGAAGCAGGCACTTTTCTGACAGCAAGAATTTAATACTTCCCTCATTTAAATTATCCTCACGTAACTTTTTCTTAGCTTTTTCAGTAAGCTAAGACTGCTTTTTCATTGTTTTAGGTTAATAGGACTAAATGGTGGCAGCGTAGCGTTGTTACCCCCTTCTTGTATGGTGTGGGGTGAGGGTGCCGTAGGGTTTGTGAGCAGTTGTGATATTGGTCTTGCCTGCGTTAGAAATGTTCATCAGTTCATTCTTTGTTTGCTATGCAAATGATATGTCTGAATGCCTTTATAGCGTTATTTAGCCTGCGGAGCAGTAGGTAATGCTTGATTCTTAATAAAACTTTTGCGGGTGATGAATTTAACTAGTTATTTGACCATTTTGCTTTGTTTGCTTGCGTTCAGGAGAGCAAACATGAACTTTGTAAAGGGGAGCTCGATCGTTGAAATACTGCAATAGTGAAAGTACTAATTCCTTCAGGCTTTCAGCTTTAAGCTATTGTGCTAGTGAGGTCCAGATAAACTCAAATTTGCTTAGCAAATCACAGTACTGTTTGTTTCTGCAGCAAAGCACATGTTGGGAAGGATGAGCTTGTTTGGAATTTTATAACCCTCTAATTGTCTCTGACTATTTCTGGTTGGTTTTAACCTGTAACTCGTGGGTCAAGTTTGAGTTGACTTGGTCCAAGAGTTAATCCTTGTTTTAAGAACTGTTACGAAGGACTCTGAGCTCAGTGACAGACTGTTGTACTTGATCAGTCCGCTCTTACAGAAATCTGGGTGTCTCAGGATATGTAAAATACGTAGAATATGTTGAAGAGGGATTAAAGCCCCCTCCCAAACCTCAGATTTTTGGGGGTGAAAAGATCAGGAGGAGGTAGAGTTGAAATTAACGCTTATTGAGAACTGGACTGAGGAATAGGTGGGTTCTTTTTACATCAAGACACGGGTAGCCTGAAAGGAATCCTAATCTGAGAGTGACCCCAGTGAAGGACAAGTATGCTGTAGGACTCTCCATTTTCCCCAAAGAGAATTTTTGCTTTTCCCTTCCCCCTCCCCAGCCAGCCCCATCGGCGAAGCTGTTGCACATTCCAGTGGTGATATCACATCGCTGGCTCTCGGTAGCTAAACCAGAGGGGAGCGAGCCAATGGTGGCTGTGGCACCAGACAGCCCAAGAGCTGCGTGGATAAGCGTTTTACTAGCACAGCGTGTGCTGCCCGCGGAGCGCCCGGCCAGGGGACGGCACAGGCTGGGTGTAAGGCAGCTCCGAAAGGGAATTGGCTCTGCCTATGCTTGTTTGTAGTAAACGCTCAAATAACCTGTGTGAGAATGTAACAGCAGCAGAGCAAACATGTAAACCAGAGCTGCATGAGTGACGGGATGACGGAACTTAGCCGCTTTTCCAGGGTTTAACAGCAGCTGGGGTTATTCCGGGGCTGTAGAGGAAAAGCCTTGAGTTGCTGCTTGTTTGACAGGACTTCTTCTGTAGTTGTTCTTCTGTAAGCACAACTGTTTAGCTTCCTTTTCCCTCTGTTGTCTTCTGAGCAAAGTGATTTTTCTTTTTTTTTTAACTGTAAAAACTATCAATGTGGCATGTTCAATATAAGGGTCTGTTCTTGGCTCGTTTCTGGTAGCAGTTCAGAGCTGTCTTTTTATACAGTGTGCACAAGTAACTAAACTACTTTTATGTATTTATCATAACCAATTTCATTTAATTTGTATTTAAGAATTACAGCTTACTTAGGCTTCTCTTTGTATGGTTTCAACTGAAATCATGAAGTTGTCCTAGACATGCTTTTTCTAGAAGAGAATCCTCTAGAGATGCTGATAGGTCCGTATCTGCAGCTTCTGTCAGGAGGAACCTTTTTGCTGTGCTGTAGAGCAAGTGCTTAAGCTCCGAAGAATTGGCTGAAGACATGTCTGTAGGGTGCTGTAAAATGCAGTGCATATCAGGCTTTCAGAAGATTTTTTGGTGCTGTTCTCAAAGTTAAGGAACCCCTTCACAACCGAGAGATAGAAGGAACAAAATTCATGTAAGCCCGGCTAATTATAAAGTGACGCTCTGCACATTGGCAAGGAAACTGACGATTAATGCTGATATACTTGGCCGGATGAAGAGAGACTTTAGATTTTTAAATGCTTCGGAAATGCCTAACAATGTTTTGTTGTCTCTTGGCTGGGATATGTTTTTTTTGTTCACTTAAAGCAGCAGCTTTGGTGATAGTTTCACAAAGAAAGGGGAAATGAGAGGCAAATAGAAGTGGCTGGAATTTTTCTTTTCAGTTGTAAGCAGGTGATATCAATAAGAAATTATGTTCAAAACTGACATGCCGTACCTAAATGCTGAATCAAGTTTCCAGGGTTTCTCTGTCGGTGTGTTCTGGGAGCTGTATTGAGTAGCTGACTGCAGAAATAACAGGGGTTTGAGTTACAAGTGTTAAGGCTGCTGGAGAAATGCAGGATCATGGGGCAATAACATCTAGTCAGCCTAACGTCCACTGCCCGCTATTGACTCGTGTGTGCAGCCTCAGGAGATGATTGGCGTATTCTTACAGGCCCCTCCTGCCCAGATCCAAAAATATCACAAATGCTTTGATTTTTTTTTTAAAAGAAATGCCTCAGTAACTGTAATTGGAGATAGCTTGACTATCACATGTAGTTTTTAACATTGTCAGGGGACTAAAGTCTTAAACCTCCGATTTAGCACTGCTAGCTTGTTCTTCTAAAGGTAAGGGTAATTTTCTCGGTGTGAACTGAACTGCTCTGGTGCCTGCTACTACTAAAGCGGTTTATTTCAACTGTCTTCTGTTCCTGGAGGGCATAGTGTTGAAAGCACAGGCATTTTGTTGAACACGGATCCTGCAGAGAAAGGCACCTACCAAGCTTACTGCCCTGGTTGCAGAAGAGTCCTGCGTTTCCTCCTTGGCACCCTGGAGCGGGGTGGTGACTTGGGTGAATTCGATGTACTTTACCTCTTTACTCCCTGCAACTCCCTCAGTCTGAGGAAATACAAGGAGACCAAGGAGCAGGAACCATTCCTGTGCTTTCTTGCAGCGGGAGTGCGATGCTGCAGGAATATGTAGCTAGCTCAGAGCCCGTGCAAACGCGGAGGCAGGAGGAGATGGGAGGTTCCTCTGGGTTTTCAGGTAAGTACATGAAATGGAGAAACTTCCATAGGTAGAATATAGTCAGTCAGGCTTATCACATGAAACTTAGTAGTTCTCTGAGTGTTTTGCTACTGCTTGTCAAATTTTTGAGGGGGGTGTGTGTGTATGTGTGTGTTAAACGTAACTGACCCAAGTTCATACTATTGCAGGGAAAACTTAGGTTGGAAGGGGCCTTTGGCGGTCATCTGGCCTTGCGCAGAGCTTGGAATGTACCCAGTGGGCACTAATTGGCAGATCAGTGCTGATGGAGTTCATCAAGTGTATTCATTTACACTTGCATAATTGTACTACCCTTCTCCACTCCAAACACGCAGCTGTCAGCCTTCCTGGCTGGCCAGGCTTTGCCTTAGGTGTGTGTCTTGCGCCCAGCAACAGAACTGCAATAGATACCTTACGAAGATTACCTTTGTGAAAGAGCGTTTTGGCTTAAAAAAGGCCTTGTCAGATCTGTCAGCGTAACTGTTTCTCTGCTCTGTCACTTCAGTCTGACTCAGCAGCACAAGTCCTGATTTAGCCATGTGAATCCCTGCGGTGACTCAGCTTGGCGGCTTTAATCGGCAGCTGAAAAAATGTTTGAAGCAAGTGCTTTTTGTAAGGCAGAGAAACGGGAAGATCATCATCTGGAAAGAAGCAAGGTTGGGTTTCTGATCCAGTAACATTAAGAAGCCGTTATAATCTTGGCGTGGCTGTAGTGACCCTGGAATTAGTGTTCTGGCTGAACCGCTCTAGTAGTGTATGTTGGCTTTTACACAGATGCTTGCAGGATTTGAGTGTTCTGCTGAGCCTTCAAAGTCAAACTTTCACACTGTTTTTCCTTTCTTTCCTCTGTGAAGCCAACCATTGCCAACAAAACCTACAGCAGGAGCCAAATTTCTTCCGTCTCCTGAGAGGGTTTCCTTTGCACAAGGAATTTAAAAGGTATTGTTCAGTTAAGCTTCATCCCTAAGTTTGACTGCTCCTGTAGCTCTCAGAAGAGGATTCCTAGCTTGCGGAACACCTGGAGTCATTCCCAGTATGAATTATTAGCTTACTAAAGCCTTGCTTTGGTTTTAATGGACCAGTTTTTATTAATAATTTGATTTCAAAGGTGTTAGCATCCAGAAGTTGTTGGCATAGGGACTTGTTAATGTTTATGGCAAAGATGTGCTATATGCAAGGAGGCATGATCTCATAGTGGCTTTAAAATCCCACTTGGGCAATTTCTCTCCGGGGAGAATAAGGAAGGATAATGGAGAAATTGGTTGGTTTCATGTGGGCTTTTTGTAGTGCGAGTTTTGAGGACGTAGGCAAACAGTCTTCTAAAAGAAGTTATAAAAATGTGTTTTTAACTCATTGACGCTTTGCAGTTGTGAAAGGTGTGTCAGTATTGGGTTTCCATGTATGTTTAATACAGCTGTGGCAAGGCAGCTACTTGCTTCGTGCTCTGAAATGACCGTAGCAGATCACGGCAGCAACTGGTTGACAGTGAGCGGAGTTACTTGTCTGATATTGGTCTTGTCTCTCTTTCTGGCTCAGCGTGATGGAAATGCGTCTAAACTCGTGTTGCTGTTTCAATTTCAGTCCCTGTTTGTAGCTGGTCAGGTAGTGGCTTCATTGGTTGTTACCAAACTGGAGTTAGAGACTATCCCTTGAGCTTGTCACCCTGCATAGCCGCTCAGCTGGTGAAGAAATGAGAGCTAGTGCTCCTGACGCTTAGTGCACGATGTTCTTTGGTCTTTCTGCCAGGTCTTCCAATTGCTGCTGCTTTCCTCAGGACAGAGGAGTCCCTCTGAGCTGGGACTAGCCAGTGTTCTGCTTTTTAGTGAGACATAAATAAATCTGCCTGGTCTCTGAGGAGCCCGAGCAAAGCTTTACATAGCCGTGCTTTATTAAAGCAAGTCATCAAACATGTACAAATGGATTTCAAAATTTGTCCTGCAGAGCCAGGGTTACCTGCTGTTATGTGTTCAGCATACAGAAATAAATCTTGATATATGCAGGCTGATAATCCTTAGATCTATTTAATGTGTCATGTTAGCACTGAATTTAATATCTGATTTGGCATCTTGGGGCTAATAGTTGGCAGATGTGATTGGAGGTGCGGAGCTCGATGCGCAATAGGAGAACTATTGAAATGCAAATACTGTCACTTTTTTCTGTGAAGCTGCTGTGAATAAAGTTCAGCAATGCAGAGAGGTACTTGGCTGGAAAAGGCACTGACTTAGGGAACTGTGTGAGGTCAGGGGATTCCTAGAGCAGAAGTGATTATTTTTCTCCACGCTCGATCAGAACTGTATTTTAAATGCAGTCAGTCTCGCAAGTCTAAGTTTACTGTTTTCTCATGTGAGCTCTGAGGTTTTGGTGTCAGCAGCAGATTCTCAAGAGTTCTTCATATTTGGAAATGGCGTTAAAACTCTTGTAGATTTGTGGAACTGCTTGGTCTGCAGAGGTGTCGGGAAGAGCTCTGCAGACTCACGTTTTTAACACAGTACAAGCTTTCACCTCGGCAGGTTTTAATTCTGCCTGCGGGAAGGTGGGTTGGCCTGGAAAGTTTGAGCTAAGGGGGATGCCCACTGAGTCCCTCCCTCTGTGGCCAGTGGTCAGGAATGGTGATGTACTGCCGAGGAAACGGGGCGCTTCAAAGGGTCTTCAGTGGTCAGTTCTAAGTGAGCAGGAAAAAAGGGAACAGGTAGAGATTGTACTGCTCTGGGGTAATCTGAGAGATGCTGAACTTAGAGGAAACTGAGTTCCTAGAAAATTAGGCTGTCTCTTGCAGCAGGAGGCTGGGGTGGCCGGAATGAAGTATAAGCAAGGGCCTGAAACGTGAGTAGCTGGAGTGGCTTTTGCTGTTTTTGGAAAAGCTATGTTACTGTTTCCACTGGGGGAGGAGGTGCCTCATTCTAATTCTGTCCTAATTCTTGTTGTTTTCCTTTCTTTTCTAACAACATACTCATGCCGTGCTGATATTCTAGCAGAACAGGGCAAGCTCTGGCCCTTGCCTAACAGTCCTGCTCCCACGCAGGCGTGCCGCTGCACCTGGGCAGACAGGGTTGTGCTTAGCTTGTTGTCTGAGCAGTTCTGGGGGTGAAAGTAGGGTTTTTATGCCTGTTGTGAAGGGACGATCCTGGGAGCGTGGGGTCTGGCCGTTCTGTCCAAATGCCTGCGTATCCCTCTGGCGTTGCCGTGTGCTGAGATACTTGGAGGACGTTCCTGTCCTCTTTCTTCAGCAGGCTGCGAGGTGGGCTGCCAGCACTGTGCCCCGGGCACCTGTATTTTGGTGCCTGCAGCCTTTCCCCAGCCCGCGAACGGGTACCTGTACCTGTCGCAGCAGGAGGATGGTCAGGGGGGCGGCTTCTGGGGAGAGATAAGCGGTGAGCAGGCTGCAGGCCCTGCCAGAACAGTTTATCTGCTGCGCAGTCTGTTTGGTGTGGTCTCAGGAAAAAGGGGTACCCGGAGCAGCTGCAGGCTGCACGCATTGCTCCGGGTGAGCTACTGTGGTATGGAAGGAGTAGCCTTATTACCCAGCTTCCTCGGAGTGCTGCAGGTAAGCTTGGAGCCCCGGAGTTCTGGCTGGAACGACATCAGAACAGTTTTGTAATTCTAGGGTGTGAGCTGATGCTATCTTCATTTAAGGCAGGGCTTAGCTGGCTCTTAAAGAAGAAAAACCTTTCCTAGGGGAGGTGCAGCGCAAGGTGCTGTCGCAGTAGGACAGCGTTTTGGAGAGGTTAAGGTGGCTGCCCAGGTGCAGTAGCTAAAACTTCAGAGAGCAGCTAAAGAAACTTGCTTTAGTTAAGTTTCTGTTGCCATTTCACGGTCACGAGCTTTTCTGTAAACGCAAAACTTCTCGGAGCAACAATTTTAAGATGCAAAGTGAAAATCCGTGGCTTGCGTATCTTCTGTGCATCACTCAGCGATGTGCAGGTGATTGCTTTCCCTCACCTGACAGTCCGGGTTACACTAATTTTAGTGGATTTAGTGGGAATTCACACTGATAGAATTAGAGTTAATAATTAAAGATGCAGCCTGACTTGCTAATACCCTGGATGAGCTAGATGTTATGTACTGAAACACTACAAGTGAAGAATTTGTACGTGCCTGGCATGCTGCTGGCTGTTTGGTTTCATGTGTTTGGGCTTGCTGCAGTCTGTGCTGCCTACAGCATCTGCTGAGCTCACTGCGAAGTCATAATCCTGCATTTGTGACATTCATCCATGGCCATGGAAATGGGGTGGAATGTGACAAATTAGCATTCTAATGTCATTAAAGTATTGGCACAAATGATGTCAATGGAAATCATCTGAAAAGATAAATGTGTGCAAGCGAAAATAGAAAATTAAGTGCCACAGAGTGTTGCACAGTGATGTGCTGTTACTCAGCCAACGTGAAAAATCACTCGGCAGGGGCTGGTTGTCTCTTTGGGGTTTCCTTGCGGTGTAACAGCGCTCTTGATGCTCGAGCATGTGCTCTGAGACCTCCCAGCATGGCCCAGTGTCTCCGGCTGTCCTCTGGATACCCGGAACAGGGTCCAGGGTGTGCCTAGCTGAGTGGGGTTGTGCAAGTTTGGAGGCAGCTGAACTGTCATGTGTCACTTGGCTATTTTTATGACTAACTGGTGGGTAATCCTGTGTATAGTGTTAAGTCATTAAATCATTTTTTCCTCCTCCTTTTTTAAAAAAACTACCTTTTAATTGGAGACTTTGCTTTCCAAAGAGAGGTAACAAATTTGTCTGTGTTAGGGATTCCGTTGTCATCTTCAGAACTGAGCTAGTGACTCTTACTCTTGTGTGGCTCTATCAGCCATTAGTGTTGGGGTAGTAATATGAATACACCGACATAACAGTGGTAGTTAAATACATTTTCTGAATTAAAATCTATATGTAGATGACATGCCTTGATCTGATATAAGCCCCTAAAGGCCTGTGGATTTCTTTTTTTTTTTAAAGTCTTCTATCTTCTGAATTAGCTGCTTTTCAGTTAAAAATAGTAATAAAATTCTTTCCTCCCTTTTTGGCATACAGTGCTGTGGGGAAGAGGGAGGGACAAGCCAGAGCAGTTGCATAGTTCCTGTGATCTTCAATCTCTGCTTTTCTTTGCTATGTAAATGGTCTTTTAGAATGAGAAAAGTGTCTCAAATACCTTCAGATAGAAACTGCCAGTTATTCCTCTGAACCGCTGACTCCTGAGGTGTAAACTCAGAAAACCCTAATGGTTTGATACAGGCTTCCCAGTGAGGCTGTCAGCAAGGCGGAGTCCGAACACCTACTTGCCGTGTGTGGTGCAAGTAGGTTTTTCTGCCTTTCTTTTATTGAGGAGAGGCCTTATAAAATGGGGTACGTAGGACCGGGACTAAAGGTAAACTTCCATAAGGCTCAGGATCTTGCAAGACCTTCTGTAATTTGGTTGCTTCAATCCTCCAGTCAGTTTTGAGGCCGTCTGCCTTCTTCTCAGTGGGGCTCAGCATGACCTAGTCCCTTTTTCTTAGAACTTCTGGCCGCTCACTGTGCCCTAAACAAGTTACTGAAAAAGGTTTTCTAACCTGGCACTGCAGTGCTGCTCTTGCTCACGAGTTGTGGTTGGAGTTGTCTTTTTTTTGCTTCAGAAGTGCTGATAAACTTGTAGCCCATCATGCTGCACCTCCTCAAGCCTGGTGGTGTCTCTGGGTGCAGCTGCCGGTTGCTGAGCCTCAAAACTGTTTCACAGCTGTGGAGAGCAGGGGGTCAGGGCTGTCTGCCGGGGGGGTGCCTCTCTGTGACACTGTGAATGACCAGAGGAACTTGGGGTTTTGTGGTATTTTTCTTGATCTATTGCTTTTCAGAAGAATGTCCGCTTGGTGTTTTGGCTGGGGAAGAGAATGCCCTCTTAGAAAGCAGATGCTGTGAAATGGAGTCTGACCTTTTTCCACACTGCTTGGTGTCTTTTTTAGCTATTTTTGGGAAATCGTAGGACTGAAAATATTTTGTTTCCTCTCCTGTTAAAATACAAATTCGTCCAGTTGCCTCCTCTTTCCATAGCAATGAAATATTGGATATTTGTACATTGTATATGTCTTCTCTTGGCTTGGCTGTGGGCTTTGCTAGGAGGAGGGCAGTAAGGTCTGAAACTTCTCCAGCTGATGCTGGAAGGGCTCCAGACTGGCTGGAGGCGGTTGATAAGTAGGACTGAAAGTTTCTGTAAGCAAAGTGGCTGAGGAGCGCTTAAAGCTCGGAAGAGGAGGGGTAGGGCGATAGCCCTGCAAACTTTCACAGGACACTTCTTGCACCTGCCCTTAGCAGTTGGAAGAAAACAAAGATATTAGTGTCCAGCAGACTTTGGGAGAAGAGTAAGTTGGTCGCGGGGCTAAATGGTGTTCTGATGCTGTGTGTTGTGATTGCTTCCTTCCTGTCCTGAGAAAGGCATGGATGTTAAGCAAGTAATCTCTGTCATAAATGGGAGAAAGGGAGAGTTTGGAAAGATGCAAGAAGGAATCAGTGTGGTCAAAGCAGTGGATTGCAGCTGAGGAATTGATATCCTTCTGTACTTAGGTTACTGCTTGGCCCCGGTTGCCTTTAACTGTGCCAAATAGTGGAGTGTCACTTCCCTGACTAGGAGGCAAATACACAAGTAATCAAGTTTGGAGTACGGCATTAGTCAGATACAAAGCAGCAAAATAAGCAGGGCAGGTATTGAACACTTGTAGTAACCTGGTGGCACAAACGTGGCCTACACGTTATATACAGCTCTGCTTTTTGCAAGGTTTTCTTTATTGTTATTATAAAATTAAGGCCTTGGTTTGCTGTGAGTTCTGCTGGATTTTTGCTGTGCATAAACAGCTGGGGTGGGGGGAAATGTCTAGGTGTGATTTATGCCATGATGGATGATACAAGGGAAATAATTTCTGCTGAAAACCAAAGTAGAATTTAGTTACGTGACTCCTGAGGACAGCGGAGCTGTTTGAGTAGAAGCCTCTTGTCTGGGTAGTGCGCTCGATACTGGGAAGTCAGGTCCAGGTTTCTTTCAGAACACTAAATCTACTCTACAGCATATCACATGAACCGAGGTTGGGATCACGTTCGAACTTGAAGTTTCTACTTTAGTGCTTGAGACCAGGTCTTGCAAATAAATCTGTTTAATGTCACTGTTCCATGCGCGTGGACTTCTTGTCAGAAAGGACATGTGGGTAAATGAGTGACAGGAAATCTGAGGTGGGTTTTTTTTTCCTCTTCACAGAAACCATGGCGAGTCCCGCAAAGGATAACTATCGAATGAAGAGTTACAAGAACAAAGCCCTAAATCCCGAGGAAATGCGTCGGAGAAGAGAAGAGGAAGGAATTCAACTGCGCAAACAGAAACGAGAGCAACAGGTAACTGTCACCTTGACTAGCTTGTGTACAGCTTTAACACAGCCAGGATTGTGCTGCTGCCAAACTGGAATCTTCAAGGATCTGTGCATTAAGGTTTGTTGGCAGTCCTCTTATTTTCCTGTTCTAACTGAGATCTTGCTTTTTTTCTTTGTACCTAGTACAGAGTGTAGCTCACATCAAGAGCTCTCTAAGCACTTTGTCCTTGGGGTACTAGAGGTTTTTGTTCACAGATCCTTGGTTTTAAGGGTTTTTTGAGGTTTTTTTTTATTAATTATTAAATGGGGTTATTTCCTTAAGAAGCAGGAAGAGCAAGTGAAAGTATGGGCTGTGTGTATTTCTTAACTCTGAGCTGGGGTTTTTTTTGGCTTGGAGGTCTATGAAAGTAAGAGGTGATTCCCAGGTGATGTCTGTGGCTCAGATTAAATGTTTGCTCTATTAATGTGTCATCTCCAAGCTGCCTTCTCCCCAGTTTCCCCGAACTCGTTAGGTCAAATTCTGCACTTGCCTGTACCAGTGTCTCAGTGGCTCCGGCATTTGCATATCTGAGGGCAAGACTTAGCATGTTTTATTATTGGGGTTTGTATGCCAAACTAGTCTTCAGAGTGCAGAGCTGTTATTAATGAGTACTTTTCTGTTCAGGTTGCGTTCAGTCTAGCTGATGGTATCTTGTTTGAGGAACAAGAATGTCTAGTTGTGAAGACTGTTCGTTATTGCTTTCTAATAACAACTCCTGTGGTTTTGTTCCCTGCTAGCTCTTTAAAAGAAGAAATGTGGAGTTGATAAATGAAGATACCTCCATGTTTGATAGTCTCCTTGTGGATTCCTACATGAGCTCCACGACATGTGGGGTAAGGTGCCTTTCCTTGTTCCAGTTGTGCCTTCGGATAGATTTAACGCTGTGGACTGCGTAGAGCTGACAAATCTCAATGTTTTCTTGTTTTCCTACTTTTGAGAATGTTGCAAATGTTACTACAGTGAACTGGAAAAGCCTGCCAGGAAGTAAATAGTGGGCTGTAATCTCAAATCGTGACTCTTCAGATTACTAGCTAAGCACAAAATTTTGGTAGGCTGTGATGCCCTAAATAATCTTCATGTGAAATGGAACCATTGTTCTGTCTCCTTCCCAGGAGGGAGTGATCACAAGAGAGATGGTAGAGATGCTTTTCTCAGATGACCCTGATCTACAGCTGGCAACCACTCAGAAATTCAGGAAGCTACTCTCCAAAGGTAAAGATAATTTGTGTTATTCCTGCCATAGGACCTGACGTAACCTTTCTTTTGCAAGCATTTGTGTACACATGTTGCTGTACAGAAGCTTAGTAGCTTTCAGTTTGGGGAAAGAAAGTTATAATCCAGAAACTTGATAATCTAGTATGTTGCAAATGATTTACATGCATTGTACAGAAAGTGATTCTGGAGAGTTGTCCTGCTGAGTTCAGTACAGCTTGAGATCATTCAATTTGATAATAGTTCATGCTTGTTATTTCCCTGCATTAGACCTATATACTGTTTTGACACTGCCTTGCTATTTCAGAGCCAAATCCTCCAATAGATGAAGTGATAAACACTCAGGGAGTGGTGGACAGATTTGTTGAATTCCTGAAAAGAAGTGAAAATTGCACGCTACAGGTAAAGGAGATTGTGTTGGGAATTCTTCGTGGCATGTAGCTGTTTAACCTTCACAGCTTAACAAGAGGAACCTACAGGTGCTATCAGGGAAAAAGTGGTGTCCTGAACCCAAATGATGCAGGTTATACGATGTATAGGAGAAGACAAATGTAGCCTGTAATGCTTAGGCAAAAAAAAAAAGAAATTATAAATCAGTCTGAATCAAATTCTTGGAAGAATACTGGCAAAAATAACACAGTTGAGCTGCAGCAGAAGAGAATTTGGTTTTCGCGTGTCTGATATTTCTGCTGGGAGCTAATGGAGCCATGAACTAAATGTGCAGGAAGAAATTGTGCGAGGAAAAACCTCCATTATTGGAGGCTTTTAAGTACAGGCTAAGAGTCTGTTAGAAATGGGTTAGGTAGTTTTGATCCTGCCGTGGGGCAGAGGGATGGCCTAGATGGCTTCTTGAGATTCCTTCCAGCTTGGTAATAACTATAGTTACTTTGCAGGGGTTAAAGATACTTCCATACATGGAATTGGATCCAAGTTGATGATTGCCATCATCTTTCTTCCTGCCCTCTGACCCAAGGCCTTGTATCATAGGCCCTTACTTTCAAGAAGAACTGAGTGGAAATCTGTTTTTAAACCAAAGAATGAGCGGCGAAAGCAGGGAACTTGCTGCTCCGCTTCACTTGATCTCAAGTCATCTCTGTGGCATTAGCCAGATGAGAGGGTGGGCTAGAACTGGCTAGTCTGCGCTGGGTGTAGAAAACTTGCTGCTCCGTGTGTATTTATGCCCTCTGTGTCTTCACTTTTCTTGCTGGAAACTTGTTGTATTGGTGAAATGATGTGGTGTCACTGATGATGGTGTCTTCACTTGCTAATCATTTGAAAAGCTGTAGCCTCTGAGAAGGCATTTAGGAGATGTGGCTTTTTTTTATTGCTCAAGAAAATAAAATAGTTTCCTTTGAGTATTGAGGTGTTCTGTTGTGGAATGCTTTGTTTCTCTCGCAAACTGTCTAGTGGAAGTTGAAAGAATTATAGCCAAAATCTACTGGCAAATATCTTGCTACATCAAGATTATTTTACTCATACTTTTGTTGTCTATTTGCTTGTTTCAGTTTGAAGCAGCGTGGGCACTGACGAATATCGCATCAGGAACTTCCCAACAAACAAAAATAGTAATTGAGGCTGGGGCAGTTCCTATATTTATAGAGCTGTTAAACTCTGACTTTGAGGATGTTCAAGAACAGGTAAGGTTCATGCCTGTCTTTGGGGTTAGGGAGAGAACCACAGTCGATTGCACACAATTAAAATGCCATATTTAAAATGAGTGACCAGTGTCTAAAAACTGGCTTCAGACCGCAAATTGAAGTATCGTTTGCCTGGAATTACAGGAAGATGCTTTCTTAGCACACTACCCCTTTCTTCCTCTGTTCAGAAACTGCGTGAATGCTAAAACTGTTGCTGTTTCCTTTCAGGCTGTCTGGGCATTGGGGAACATTGCTGGAGACAGCTCTGTGTGTAGAGATTATGTCCTTAACTGCGCTATTCTTCCTCCCTTATTAATGTGAGTAGCCATGAATACTTGCCAATACAGTTCTTGAAGTCCCATTGTACGACAGCAGAGCAATATTTGAGCTGGGCGAATAGATTCCCTAGCAATGTGTGGCTCATTGGGAATCAAACCATTGGTACCAGATAAACTGGCGGTTCAGACAAGTATCTGACGAACAGAGTGGGACTTGGTAGATAACATGCCTTCTCACAAACCTTTACACTGCTCTGAATCTGAAGCGGGTGCTGTTGCAGCGTGCTTGTCTTCCTGAAGTCACAGGGCTTGCTGTTTCGCTGCGTGTCCCTCCAGGTCCCTGCTCTTTGTGCTTGTGCTGTGGATTTTTTCAGGTGCTTGTCTGAGTGGGCTCCTCTAGGATTGAGGAAAGGGAGCAGGTCTTTGCACACCAGCTTGCTCTGCAGCTCTGAAGTGTGGTGCGTGCCTGGCGTAGTCGGAAGATGTGTCCCTCAGGAGTGTGCTCTCAAGGGCCTTTTACTCCTGTGGAAGGAATTAATCTTTACTTTATCCTGTCCTTGGCAAACCAATGCTTTGTCACAAGTGACTTGAATTGTTACACTGCTACTTCTGTCAGTCACCTGCCAGCAGTGATTGCTGACTCAAGTCCTCGGCCCTCAGGACTTGCTGTCCTCATTAGAGTTGAGAGACAGCAGTTTGTGTCAGTTGGTCTCTAGTGAGGACTGTCTGACCTCTGATAGGGGCGCGAGTGTCTGCCTGGGCTGAACTTGGACTTGGAACTGCATTTGACTAACTTACCCTTCCTTCTGCAACTTGTCTAATGTGGAACTTGCCTTCTGAGCCCTGTCACTTGATACTGTTAGGAATAATAGCTATTTATCCTAAGATGTCACTTCTCTTCTTGCTTATTGAGAGGCTTTAGTGACAAGCAGGATGGCTTGAGCGACAGCAAGCGGAATAGTGGTTTGAGTTCTTTGAAATCATACTAGTTTTTCTTCTTTTGATTCCCTTGCTGGCTTCCATGTCAAGGATTATAATTCATGGTAATTGTCTCTTTAGGCTCCTTACGAAGTCCACCAGATTGACAATGACACGAAATGCTGTCTGGGCCTTGTCAAACTTGTGCAGAGGAAAGAGTCCACCACCTGAATTTGATAAGGTGAGGAATAAATGTCTTCTTGGCAGGCAGGTGATAGGGAGACACCCCGTTAAGATGTTTGAATCATTTTTGGCTGTGGGACTTCTGTAAGTCATTCTGGGAGGGAACAGGGTGAGGTTCTTCCCGCTGAGGTTGATTGTACTGTTCAGCCGATGTTTGAGTGCCTGTTTAATTTCCTGACAACTTTTTTGCCTGGCTCTATTGGCAGCCCATCTGCTGGACCTCTCAAGTAAGGGGGCAAGTCTAGGCTTCCCTGCAAGGGAGCACACACTGGGCTTCTCTGAACCCTGTTACGGACTCTGGAAGTTGGAGACTTCACTCAAATTGTGACTAAAAACTTGATTCCGAGACCTCTAAATGCTACAAAACAGGACTCCTGTAGCTACATGGGCTGTGGTAGCTTTCCTCTTTCCCTTTCCTGGTGCGCTACTGGCACTAATGAAGTTCTACTGGCCTTTTGGGTGTCTCATCCTTCTTCAGTAGAACAGAAATGTTTTGAGATCAGTGTGTTTCACTTTTTTAAATGAAAGCTCCCACGTCAAAGCTGGAAGGGATGAAATCTGAATCGAGTGTGACTGCGGAACCACTTGGAAACGATTGAAGTACTCAGAAGTGTAACCGTTGGTGGTTGCTGCTCTGAATACTGAGCTGTTTAGGGTTATTAAGAGTAAGAAATGGAGCAGTGCTCTTACATAAGACACGTAAGGAGCTTCCAATCGGTAGCGTGCACAGTAGCGCTTGTCTCAGGAGTCTACACTTGGTCCAGGAGGAAGGGATGTAATTTTAGTTTAGCAATAAAGCCGTTGAGGTAACTTTAGACACTGATTATGAGGTATGTGAACCAACAAGGAAGCTGCTGACTTTGGGGAAGGAAACTGTGGACATTTCAAGACTTATTATCTTGCCAGTCGGCACAGCCACATGGTGTTTGCATGCAAATGTGGTGGTCCTTGACAGAATGTGACTAACCTTCTGGGGCGGTGTCTGTTGTTGTAGGTATCTCCCTGCCTGCCAGTGTTGTCCCGATTATTATTCAACAGTGACTCTGACTTGCTGGCAGATGCGTGCTGGGCTCTTTCCTACTTATCAGATGGCCCCAATGAGAAAATTCAAGCAGTTATTGACTCGGGAGTGTGTCGGCGACTGGTGGAGCTGTTAATGTAAGTATCTTGTCTGTTTCAGCCCAGTGAGACTGGGACGCACCTGACTGAGCACGAGTTCGTATCAAAACCAGTCAAAGCACTCCTTCCACCTCTCATGGGCGCGGGATCAGGTGATGGGTACCTTAGCTGAGTTAGGAGTGGGTACAGGGGAGCATCTGAAGCGGCGCGAGAGCTGTAGTTTGCTGGCTTTTCTTTCTGACAGAACCTGAGTATTTTCTAGCGCTGGAATGCTAGTTAATGCGGCACGCTAGGAATAACTTCTGAAAGAGGGATTGGACTGACACTTCTGGTCAGCGAAAGGAGAGAGGACTGCAGAGTGTCTTGTGTTCTTAAACTTCAGATATGCTTATGGAAGCCTAGTTAACTAGGCAAATAAAAGATGGTGAGAACAGTGTCTAGTAAAAGTCAGTTTGGCTCTGTTTCTCTAAGATCTATATGGAAATTTGGACAAAAATGTTTCGTATTTGCAGTCTGAATGGGCTTCTTCCCTTTAATGTCTTCAGAGTTGGTATAAGTCCCAAGATATTTGCTTCCAAAATTATCCTGAAAAATTCTTGGTGTTCTCATTGGGTTAATGACATCCTTGTTCAGGAAGACGATGTCCGTGGTGAGATCTGTAATTAAGCTGAGGATGGCGGAGTTCAGATATTAAGAGTGCAAACACATCTGTATTGCAAGGCTGTCTTCAGTCTCTGCTTAGCCAGTGGCAATGTGGTCAACTTACTGTATTTTTCTACATGCTGAGGGACGGAATTCTAAGTAAATAATGTAGATAAGATACTGGGGAGAGAATCTTCTGAGTATCCAGATGCCTGTGATCTGACAGATTTGGTTTTGTCCTTGCGCCGTTTTTCCTGCAGGCACAATGACTACAAGGTGGCCTCCCCGGCTTTGCGAGCAGTTGGGAACATCGTGACGGGAGATGACATCCAGACCCAGGTGAGAGGAAGGGACTGTCTCGCAGGGAAATGCAGCACCTGCGTAGCATATTCACTGTGTGAAAACTGAAAGTAGGTAGCTCCGTACCTGAACCTGGTGATCTCACTTCCACTTTCTTTCTCAAAAGGTGATTCTGAACTGTTCGGCTTTGCCTTGTCTCCTTCATTTATTAAGTAGTCCCAAGGAGTCAATCAGGAAAGAAGCCTGCTGGACTATATCTAACATCACAGCGGGAAACAGAGCACAAATACAGGTACAGTCTTCCCCAGCCTGCCTGTAAAAAGCCTAGATTCCAAGCTCAGCATTAAGGATTTGCAGCTTTTTTTTTTTCTTATTTGACACTTAGAGGCTGGTTTTGTTCATGTCTCTTATTCTGCAGTAATTTGCAAATTGGCTGCTCGCAGCAATCTGCCAAACAAGAGCTAAAAAGAGCTTGCTAATTGTACCAACAAAGACTAAGCTGAAATGAGTCCCACAGGTTGGATGACTGGAATAAGAGGAGATACAGCCCCTATTTCTCCATGCTCAATTAGAGATACCCCTTTGAAAAGCTCGAGCTTGTTGAGTTTTAATTATCCCTTTAGTGACCTACATACACAGGCAGATAAGTGATGAAAGCATTCCTACAGTATTGATGCAATAATAGGGATTGTCTGCTGTGCTAGTAATGGAACTGAATCTCTCGTGTTAATAGGATTTGGCTGAGGAATACGATGGAGGAATCGCTGAAGGGTATAGCTTGGAAAGTTCTTTTGCATTGGGAAATGGAGGTAGAGGTTTCTTTCAGGTGCTTAATAGCCTTTTAGAAGCCATGTTGCCAATTCAAACGCGTCTTACTACTCTCTTTCCCCAGGCAGTCATAGATGCAAACATTTTCCCGGTACTGATAGAAATCTTGCAGAAAGCAGAATTCCGCACGAGGAAAGAGGCAGCATGGGCTATCACAAATGCAACGTCAGGAGGAACTCCCGAACAGATCAGGTACTCCCTGGGGCTCCTCTTAGGGGAAATCTGTCTGCGTGCACGGTAGCTTTGTCATTACAGAACCGCAAGACAAGTAGTGAGGGAGTAATTTGGAGAATGTCCGAGAGAGTACCTGAGATATAGGCAGAGCTAGAGCTGGGTCGTACGCTGTGCTGTGAATTGTAGCTTCCTTCTGACTAAGGATAAGCTAGTCCACACTGCTTCCCCCCACCCCCTTTAGATGGCTTAGACAAGGCGAAATGTCCCAACTTGATGACAGATTAAATTCCAGTGTGGACTCAAATTGAGTAGCACCTGGATTTCAAAGGGAATTAGCAGGTTTCTTAAAAGAGGGGGTGTGTATACAAATAAGTGGATAAAAATCAACCTTGCGGAACAGTAAAATATATATATCTTGTAAGTTAACTTGGTTTACTTTAGCTTGACTCACTTCCCTTTCTCTTTCTGAGCAAAGGTGATGCTTGCTAGATCCTGAATAACAAGCGTGTGTTGTTGATGCTCTCTCTTCAGATACTTGGTAAACCTGGGTTGTATCAAGCCTCTCTGTGACCTGCTGACTGTCATGGACTCCAAGATTGTTCAGGTGGCGTTGAACGGCCTGGAGAACATCCTGAGGCTTGGAGAGCAGGAAGCCAACCAGAGTGGGACAGGCATCAACCCGTACTGCAGCCTGATTGAGGAGGCCTATGGTAGGTTGGGGCTGGTGGCCTTGGTGCTGTTGCCTTTAACGCCATAGGACCTACGAAAGGTGTCTGCTAGTTCTGTTGGTTGCTGCTCTGCTGTGTTAAGGGATTTAGTATATTCCAAATGAGCCAATATTTGTTCCAGTATCCTGTCTTTGTAGACTCTTACGACTGGGCATAGGACAAAATACTTGGAAGTAAAAGTTATCGTACTTCTGATCCCAGCTTCCTAGATCTGGAGGCTGAGCCGATAACTGGGGCTCTCACCAGCTGGGAGTATTAATTGGAAATAAGCTGAGCTAAGTAAAAAGCGACACTTCTGGGTCTAAGATTGCTCTGACTGTACCCAGTTGTATGCTGGAGATGTATAGTGGAAATCCAGAGAGACTTAGCTTTTCCCTGGAGCGACTTAATTTGGTGGGGTTTTTTTTGTCCTGCTCTTAATGCTTTGAGGAGCAGTTCCTATTTTGGTCTGAAACTCCCTGTATGCTGCCAGTGTCTGATTTGCCCTCTCGCTGACTGTTACATTGTGTGTCCTGATTCTCCCAGTAAGAAGAATTCTTGAAATTCTTGTGAGCGTATTGTGTTTGGATGCTTTTCTGTTCAGCAGCGGGTTTAATTAGGACAGCTGAAGTTATTGCTGCCCTTCTGCTGGAGGCCACTGGGACGGGCCCTGCTTCCTTCCCTTCCCTACCCCCTGCAACGACCAAACTGTTTGCAGCCAGTTGGTTTAATTTCACTGAAATCTGGCTTAGCTTAGGCTAAACTGCTGCTGAAATGGCGTTAGCACTGCCTGATACAGATGAAATCCACGAGCAGCTGTGGAATAATTAAGTTTAGATGTCAGTGTTGCTCACAAAATGCAAATCTAACGCAGACAAAGGTCTTGTGAACAGAGGGGCCAGGGTGGAGGGTGGATGTGGGACAGTGTAAATAGCAGGATCTCCTTGTTTCATTGTGTTCTGCTTTTTTTCCCTCCCAGGTTTGGATAAGATAGAGTTCCTACAGAGCCACGAGAACCAAGAGATCTACCAGAAGGCCTTTGACCTGATTGAGCACTACTTTGGAGTAGAGGATGACTCCGCTCTAGCTCCCCAGGTAGACGAGAACCAGCAGCAATTCATCTTCCAGCAACCTGAAGCCCCCATGGAAGGTTTCCAGCTATAATGTGCCTGAGGGGGAGAAAGAAAAAAAAAAAAAGAGAACACCACAAATTTGCTGGAAAGCAACTGGGAGCAGCTGATCGTTCCATCCCCTCCTTGCGAACGGAAGGGTCAACACCCACTCCACCTCTTAGGAAACAATTCTTCCTTCAAACAACTAGAAACAGTGCTTGGTCCTCACGAAGAGAAGGGGATGTTCTTACACTTTTTTTTTCCTTTTTGCTGCTGCATACGTGTCTTTAAAGCAGGCATCTGGGTGGAGGAAGGACACTGAGGTAACAGATTGAACCTCTTGGTTTTGGTGGTTTTTTTTCCTTTGTGGTGATCTCTCCCAACTGTCACTTCTTACCTCGGGTACTTAATTGAGATTTCAGCATTGGGTTGAGTAAGAACACAAATAGAAAGTAAGCGTTCTGACACCAATAATTCTGGAAACCTGGGTTGATCTATTTAATTTTTTTTTTGCACATGTTACTCTTTATTAAAGACTCTAATTTGCCAAGAGCAAAGTTTAGCCCTGGCCTTTCTGCGCCCCTCCTTCAGCGGACAGTCCTGTTGAACCTGGGCCACGTTCCCCTGAAATATACTGTAAATGGACAGAGAAATGGGAAATTCTCCCACTCCTGGGAAGATTTTTTTTTTTTTCTGAGGGGAAGGCTTCTTCCCTTTGTCTAGATTTTTTTTGTTGTTGTTTTTTGAAGAACTGCTAGTGGTATTTACAAGGAGAGGAAAAAAAAAAAGGCAACAAGACCCCAAAGATGGTGACTCTGAAGAGGGCGGGATGCTTGGGTGGTGTTTGGAACAGGAAGCACAGCTGCCCTTGCACAGGCTTTGTTTGCATTGCTACTGACTGACGTCACAGAACTGTTGAAATGGTGAAAACCCATCTTCATCTTTACTTGAAATATTATTAATTTTTTTTTTTCCATGAGAACACATTTTGAGTTCTGGGGTGTGGTTTTTTTTTTTTCCTGACTGGGGTTGGGGTGGATCACTATGGGTTGGAGGAAGAGGACGTAGCTACGCTTGGCAGCAGTGTTGTGTGCGGTGTTAACTTCAGTAGCAACAGGCCTGCGTTTCCAGGTTTACCTCCTCCTCACAGTTGGATCATGTACATTTTACTTCCAAAAACAAAAAAAGGCAAATCTCTGTATTTTTTATATTATATATAGGTAGATATTTGTCTAATTGGCCTTCAGAGAAAAATATATATGAAATTTCTGTAATTTATGTAAATAGAGCACTGTGAGGCAGGCGCACCTGGAAAGGACGGCCCCAACTCACTCACTGGTTGTCCTGCTTCTTTCCCTCTGTTTACTCACGTACTGTATAAGCGACCATAGCGCTGTCTTAACTCGGAGCCGGTAGCGGAGTTGACGTAGCCGAGATTTCACCCCGCGCAAGCGAAAGGCGCCGGGCTGCGGAGAACAAAACCGCCTCGGGGCTGCGGAGGGCGGGGAGAGCCCCGAGCTGCCGCCGCCGCGGGGGGGAAGGGGGGGGTTGGCGGTGAGAGGCCGAGGCCTGGCGTTAGCTCCGCCTTGACGAGTCCTTTTCTTGTGAAACGAATAAACGACATCCGTGCAGCGTGCCTGGATCTGTGCCGTGTGTCCGCAGCGCGCCCCGGGGCGGCGGGAAGGGGTTTCCCAGGCGGAGCTCCCGGCGCTGCTACCGGCGGGGTAGGCCGCGGCCCTGCGGGGAAGGGGGTGGCGCGGGGCACGCCGGGAGCTGTAGTCCCCCCGCGGCGCACGGCACGCCGGGAGCTGTAGTCCAGGGGGGGCCTCCCGGCAGCCCCCGCGCCGCCCTG